>NCKU01000604.1:0-37198 GCA_003675995.1 Dinothrombium tinctorium | reverse complement strand
TTATTTCCTGTTAAGAAACTTGCGCATTTGAAAAAATTTATAAATCGTCAACAAGAATTGAACTCACAATCTTTAATAACCTACTGAGAAAAGCAAAAAAGTGGACACTGTATAAAGTGATTTTCACAGCAAGTAAGCTTTTCGAGTGGCCGAAAAATGTGAACAATAAAATCTAGTGGCGATTTGAAGTTTTATCAGAGAATCAAATTTTAGGTTAGCAATGGTCAAGCACTTCAACACTTTTTTCACAACCGCGATCATCGAATCTCAAAAATAAAGTTGAGAAACGCTTAGTAGCAGAATTATTCATGCACTCCTCTGACTAGCAAGAGCGCATGGGTTCGATTCTCAGACTTGCTTTTCATTTTCATTTTCAGAAGCGGCATTTATTTAGCTTTGACTTTAAAATGATTTTTATTTTCAGTTTTGCTAAAAAATAACTTGAGTGTGACAATTCATGTTTTTCATCAACACTTGAATTGTATACCAAATGTAGATAAAAGTTTTGATTGCAGACTTGTGCAGCCAAATGTGAGTTTGTTTAAACACTCAGCTACTCAAGTATTTATAAATTTTCTGCAAAATACTGAACTGCTACTTTCGTTATCTACTTCTTTTACTGCCCATTGTACTTATGTTGGATGTGTATCAATGAGCCACAGAAGCTTTTGTGCTTATCTGTTTATACATTTGATTTTATTTCTCTGATTTTGAAGCGAATTTTTCGCTACTATATTGAATTAAGAAAAGTGGATTATACCATTGCTTCTACCTATTCTAAATCTTGCTACAACGAAAATTTCATGACTTTTGAAAAGTCTCATTTAAAATCCTCCCTCTTAAGTTATTCGACCAATCAAGTTGGTAGCTGAACTAGAAGTAGTAGTAGTAGGGGGAGCATAATTATATGCTCTTTCGGGTAACTAAGTTTTAAGTCAATACCGGTGGCCTATAGAAAAAATTTAGTTTACTTTGATTCCCAATAGTCAAATTTTCTTTTTACAAGAAAATCGACGCAAAATTTATTGAATTTTTGAAAAATTACAACGAAAAATAAATGCAATCTGTAACGAGACACCCTGTATGTACCTCATAAAACATTTCTTTTCATTTGAATGATATTTGCAATTCTTTGATTGAATGTCGAAGAAAAAATATCAAGAATCAAGCTTTCGTCACAATTTTTTCGTTCTTTCTTATTGCACGCTTTAGATGTTAGTTTCATCATGAATATGAATATCAATGTAATTGCACAAGTGTACATAGAAAAAAATTTTTGAATAAAGAAAGAAATCGTTGCTCGAGGTTCTGGGAACTTTGTGAAGGCTTTTTTGTTTTTGTATTTAATTTGAATTTGTTTTTAATCAGTAACAAAAGTGATAATTACAATCAAATTCGGTGTTTTATGCCGATATTTAACCTTTTCACCTAACATCTATCAATTGTAAGCTTTATGTGAATAAGCTTATAATCCTTTTAATCGTGTTGCTTATAATTTTTAACGAAAAATCGATATTAGAATTGAAGGGTAAATTTAGTATTTCAGGGTTAGTCGTCGAGTGAAAGAGGTAATTAATTATTTTAGATATGAAAATCATAATTTAGAAACGATATTACAGTAGAATCTCGTTTTTATGAACCACTTTTTGCATAAAAAATTGTCTATTAAAGCGAGGAGTTCATTAAAATGAGGTATTACCAATACTAGAAAGAACAAAATTTCGTTCATAAAAACGAGGATTTCATGAAAAATAGGATTCATAAAAACGAGTTTTGACTGTATTGTAACCTAGATTTTACAGTATCAGTTTGAGTTTTCAGATCCATTGGTTTATGTAAAGTAGAAAATGACAACGAAATGAGATTTCAAAAAGTTTTGTTAAAGTTTGAGCTAGAATTGAACGGAGCA
Organism: Dinothrombium tinctorium; assembly: GCA_003675995.1. Classification (NCBI taxonomy): domain Eukaryota; kingdom Metazoa; phylum Arthropoda; class Arachnida; order Trombidiformes; family Trombidiidae; genus Dinothrombium; species Dinothrombium tinctorium. Next base: position 35,289 of record NCKU01000604.1, on the reverse strand, counting down.
ACCATAGTTTGATTTGCTTGTCCATCCTTCAAAAGATTTCAAGTTTTTTATTAACAAGCGGAATTTACTGAAAATTTATGCATAATTCAAGGGAAACGCGAATTAAGTTAGGCATTTCTACACCTTGATATCGAAAGAAAATATTTATATGGACATTATATTTATCATATTAAAGAAAAATTTTTTGGAGCTTTTTATATAAAAATATTTTGTTTGAGAGAATTTATTTTAGGTTTCTGTTATTAGTCGATTAAAGAACTTTTTCATATTAATTATTTATGAGATTTGTCAAAAAACGAAAGTTGTCTATGGAAGAAATTATTGAATTGCTTAGAAAATAAATAAAGTGGGATGGTAAATTGTCTTCAGTGAATGAATTTACTTGACGAAAAATTTGAGGGTTCATTAATAAATAATTTGATTCTTTTTCGTTATACGTTTTTTAGATGATGAAGCTTAAATTTAATTGAATTTCGTGTACTTGCACTAATAAAAGTACTATTGCTCCTCTTTTAAGTTTTGACAAATGTTCGGTTTTGATCTTATTCTTCTTAGAGGAACAAATGACACCACCCAGTATGCAGTTGTCACCTAACGGCGAATAAACTATTCACTGGACACACTTTACAAAGATTCAGACACGAAAGAGCTTGAGATAGCTGACAAGAATGGCATATAATTTTGGCGTTGAGAAAGGCGGTTTCCGGATCACTTTTTCTTCTTAACTTTCCGAAAGCATTAAGACAATAAATAAAAGTTTATTTTGCTTGTGTAATTACAAATTGAAAAAACACGCAACTATAGAAATACCACTTTTAGCCGTCATAAAAATCGTTTGCTTAAATTAATTCATTTTTAAATAGTCCTTAGTTCAAAAACATGTGTCAAGGTGCTTGAATATGGCATTGACTGTCATTGACAGTTGTGCATTCTTTAGGAAGGCAAGTTTTATGCTTTCATCACAAGCGCAAGGACGCACAATGGACCTGACTCTCCTACGAAGGAGGTCGCACTGCACTAGAAGTTATTTCTGCTTGAAATCTGCATCTCGAGCTCACAAATGAAAACTTTTCCTATGTTGAAAAATAGAAAATTTTTTCATTTTTTTGTTTCGTTTTTAATCCACGATAAAAGCAAGCAATTGAAAGCATTAGAATTTAATTAAGCACTGCATTCGAACAACGATGATTTGAAAGTATAAAAATAGGAAATTATCAATTTCAAAAGTTTACAACATTCGGTTTTATGCTGGGGTTTTGATCTAAAGCGAATAGAGAAAGATTAAATTTGCTTTTGAAATTCACATTTGAGAAGCGAAAAATTCCAAATAATAATCACCCTCATCAAAAACATTTTTTCTATTGTAATTCAACAAATCGAAATAACATATTGAAGAAACGATTTTTAAGTCGCAATGCGAAAGTTTAATTAATTTTATTTTTGTGAATTTTCAATTAGAAAATCTTGATGGGCACAAAATATTTGTTCTCATTCTGCTAATGGTTCATTAAATTACTCTTTCTATGCGCGGGAAATGCTGCTGCTATTCACTTTTTAAAACTTGGTTTTTCGATTGCTTTTTCTAAAAACTTTCGTAGCCTTCAGCTCGCGTAGCAATTAAATTATAAACTTTTGAGAAATTTTAAAAATTTAAAAAATCGTAAATCATAAAAGTTGATCAGGGCATTGGAATGGCAGGAACGAGAAGAACATAAATGCATTCCCAATAAAGCAACATTTTATTCCCATCACATTTCCGTATTCTGGTGAAGATTATGTTAAGCTTAAATGAAAGCATTTCATTCACGAAATGCTCAAATTTAGAACCGAATTCACTTATCTGCAGTAATGAAAACTCATAATGCTTCATGTTTGAAAAAATAATGCTTATTGGCCAAAAAAGATAAATTAGTAATAAATTTGATTTAAAATTTTAAGCCGAATTAATTCACTTGCTCAAATATTGCAATTTTAAAACTAAAATTAGTATTCAATGTGAATTTGATTTGAATGAAATTTTGATTTACGCATAATAAATTTAAAAAATAGCTCGTTCGAATGGGTAGTGATAAATATAGTGAAAAGTGCAAAGAAAAAATTAATCGACGCTGAGTAAAAAGATAAATCTAAAAAAATTGATTATAACTTTAAATTTGTGTACTACTTTGGACAGAAACAAGTCTCATACAAGTAAATATTCTTCACTGATTTGCGAAGCTTTTTTGACTCAATTGTAGTGAATTTACTGCATCTCCCACTCAATGGTACTATTTGACGAAGTTTCCAATTTAAAAACTTCCTAAGTAGGGCAAAATGGAATTCGTGTTTGAAAATTTTGATGTAGCGAATGCTTTCATTTGTTAATTTTGCAATTTGTTGTGCATTCATTTGCACAACATTAGTGAAGATATCTTTTGAAAATTTAAGAGCTTCAAAAGAGTATTGAAAAATTATCGCTTTTAGCAGAAAAAATTTGAAATTTGTTCCACTTGATTCGTCAAAATCTATCTATAGAGACAATAAGTATAACAGAAATTCATTTAAAGAGATTGCAAAATTTAGAAGAGCTACGTGCGAATTAGTTGTCATCATTGTCTGCTTAACTTATTTGAAGCTTGCACAATGTTTTAAACAATTTTACAGATGAAACTATTTTAAATGAATACATTAATAAGAGAAATTAATTCAATACTGCGCTCAAATGAGATTATTTTTCGCACTAAAATGAAATGAGGTTACAGATGCTTCTGGAGGTATTCTGTTTGCGGTATTCGATCGAGTTTAATGAATTTTATGATAACGTTTTAGATTTTTAGATTCGAGCATAAATAAAATTGATGAACAGTAAATAAAGCTAAAATTATTAACTTCATGATGCTGAAGAAAATCGCTGCTTCTGACAACTTATTTTCAAATAGTTTGCACTCAAAACGACTGTTTTAAGAGTGAGCATAAACGCCGGTTTTCAGATTGATTATACGTTGAAACTACCGTTTTCATAATTATCGGTTGCGGGAAATTGCGCTCTCAACAGTAACATGAATTACAACGTGTTTACAATCAATTCGATACACTTTCGTTTATTTCGCTTCATTTTACTGATAATAACATTTTTGCGAACATTTCTAAAAAGTAGAAAAGCAGCGCAAAGTGAAAAAACAAAGATGAGATCGACTTCTTCGCATTGGCTGCGACCGCAACGGCCTCGAGTTAGATTACGTCGCGCTAAATTCCCATTGCTTTCGATAATTACCAGGGATTTTCGCTTTAGATTTCTGCTCGATAGGGAAACTTAATTTTCTATTGATCACTCGGTTTGCGAGCACCTTGGAAGATCCGTGAACGCGGCAAACGATCGCACTGCAGGTAGCATTGTCAATATAGGAATAAGTCACGCAACTTTCACTGTGTGCACTATCGTGAGGTGAGAGATAAATGCGAGTTTTGCACCAATGGTCTGTGGTCGACGCAATCAAATGACAGTCGATCAGTTCAACGAACCCGCAAGCACAAATATGAATGTATCGCAGTTTGAATGCGAAAGAAATGCTCTTTAATCTGTAAACAATAGAAATGTTGGTAGATGAGTACACTATTAGTGTTTGCAGAGTAATCGAAAGAGAGACGATGTCAATGTGACTGATAGCATTGAAATGCAGTCGGAGAGGACAGCGAGCAGAGGAGCCGTTTAGCCACCGCACATTGGCCTTCCTCCCGATCGGAGCGAACCCGAACTGCGCTTCTCATGCATTCTTCGCCCATCTCTGCGCCCAGGAGGAGGAGGCGACTGCGAGCGTGTGACTACTAACCATTCTCAATCAGCGACAAGTTCACTGTTTGTCTCACTTTCGCTCTGCTCACTTTCACTCGTTGCTGTCGGCACTCACTTTTAAACAAGAATTGCGTTTCGTGTGAGATGTGTTCGGTGTTCGGTCTGTCGACCGGCGATCGGTACGCGATCAAAAGCGAAGAGGAGCTCACTCTGCTAGACATAAGCGACTTCCACCGATTTGAGCAATCGGTATCGGACATCCCGCAGGTAAGCGGACGATGGCGGTCAGCACGCACGCCGTTGCCGCGAGCACCGCTCGCAAGCGAAGTGCGCAGAGGAGGTGTTGTTGCCAACAGAATCAGGACTTTGCGAAGGTTAACGTGATTGTAACGCACTCGAGTCTCTTCAATTGAGCCTCACTGCAATCGCATTCAATTGCATTCAATCGAACCGCATTCGAGAGGCGATTTACTGTCACACGTTTCGACGCAAATTAACGCAAATTAAGGTCGCAATCACTGACAAACACTTTTTCGCTTTCAGCATATTAAGACAATGGGAAAGTTCGGTGATCGCTGCTCGACGGGCATCAATAACAGGGCAAACACTGTACTCTCGATCGCACCCGATATCGACGACGATTCCGGCTTTTGTGGCTCCAATCTCTCGCCACCGATCAGCAAAGTGCCACGATTGGATACCAATGACACGATGCTTCTGAAAGCGTTCATCAACGACGTGAACGACCGCAACCCATGCCTTCTGGACTCAGAGTTGATGCAAATCGCGAGCGAAGGAAGCGAAAAGTTGGCGGGCAATTATCCGGCAAAGTCCCGCACCGGAAAGTATGAATTGCGAATCATTTCACAACCAGAAGAGCAACACAGGTTAGTCTTTGTCGCAATGGTCGCACGTCTAAAAAGCTGTACACAGAGCAAGATATTTGACTGAAGGCAGCAGGGGCTCGATCAAAGACCGCACAGGTACAGGCCACCCGGTTGTCAAACTTTTCGGATACAGCGAAAGCACCGTTCGCCTTCAGTGTTTCATCGGCCACGACAAGCACATTGGCACACCTCATCTCTTCTACCAGGCTTCGAAAATAACGGGCAAAAATTCGACGCGATGTCATACATCGAAGATCGAAGGAACTACTGTCATCAGTTTGGATCTGCATCCTGAGCATAACATGGAAGCGACAATTGACTGCATCGGCATTCTTAAGGTATTTTTACCATATACAACCAGTGCGATTCATTTTTTAAATGCATCTTTAGGAAAGAAACGTGGACGTCGAGCAAAAGTTGCTTCGTTTAAAGAGCAAAGTTCCAAATAATAAGGACGCAGTTTCATTCCCAAGCAAAAAACGTTCGACTCGATGTCGGCTCATCTTCAGATGCAGAATTCCGATTACAAACGAAATCCTTCAAGTGGTCAGCAGTCCGATACTATGCACACAGCCGTTGGGCACGCCTGAGATTTCAAAAATGTCTATTACGGAATGTGATATCGCCGGCAACAAAGAGTTGTTCATTATTGGTAAAAACTTCTTGAAGGATACAAAAGTTTTCATCAAAGGTGAAACCGAAAATTGGTCAAAAACTATTGAACCGGACAAAGAGTTTTTACATTCGGTGAGTTGACTATTCCTAAAGTTCGCTATTTACTATTCTGTCTAATTTAGACGCATTTGGTTTGTACCATTCCGCCCTACGATGGACCACTTCAAATCGACAGAGATTGTGTTGAGACCTCTTTGAGTATACGAAGTGGTGGTAAATACTCGGAACCGCAAACGTTTTTGTATAAAGTCTCAAAAGTAAGCTTCGTGCCTCAGCCTGCACCAGCAGTACAAGCAACAGCACAATCAGCAGCGGCGGTTGCCGAACTTTCTTCAGTCACAACCACTTCGAGTTTGCCTTCGGTCGAGCAAATGAGCAACAACTTCATGTCCGATTGTTCGACATTTTTTATGTGCCCTTCTACACAAATGAATAATGTCTTCGACTCTTTAACTCTGCCAACTGCAGCCGCAGTTGAAACAGCAACGCGTGAAGCAAATGTTTCAAAAGATGTAACATTGTCTGCATCCGCAGCTGTTTCTGCACCTGTAGGGTTACCTATTCAGACAATGTCCGATAATGTCCAGTTATCAGTAAACTCCTCTCCCGTACCTGTATTAAACCAAACGATGAGCCAAGACTCTCCTATAAATGAAATCTCGCAGATGACAGACAATGAATTACTTCGTCTTATAAACCCATCGACTTTCGAAGACTGTAAGGAAGTGTAAAGATGAAATGAATGTAATTTAAATGTTTCCTTTTTTAGTATAGAAAGACTGAAAGTATATATTTACGACTGATGTTTGCTATATTAGCAAAATCAAGTTGTTTACTGTTATTGTTCGACTTTATAGTAAAGTTGAGTAATAATCACGGTCATTGCTCATTCTTTGCCACCATCACGAGAACATAATCTTGGAATTAATGGCAATAAATCGATCGAAGACCGAACGGCGGCAGCCTTTTGCATTTGACATCATCTTTAACCACAAATTGATTTCGATTTATTTAAGATTTTTATAGGGTTATGTGTTAGTCACATATTTAATCTGAATTCGGCTTTTTGGTCGAGTAATAAACGAATCCGTTTTAGGACAAATTTGGACTTCGCAAATGGAGCTGTTTGAAAACTGAATAAAACAATGAATCGTTTTCGAAGCAATTCATAAAAAAACAATCTTTGTTCTAAAAGATTTCAAAAAATTCAACTAATGATGATAATTATATCGATGTGCGCTTAAGAAGGAAATGACAAAGTAACATTTTTCTTGACGCACAAAACTTAATACAGCATTAAGAATTTCAACTTCTCCTATATCTATCTACATGTTTAAAGTTTCTTTTTCGCTTAGATTCAATTCTTTGTTTTTTTATCAATTTGTTAAACACGTGTAAACATGTTTTTTCAAAATTTTTCGCTAAAACCGTTTCTACTGAAGCAACTGTTTTGAAGTGAATATAACTTTTTATTAATTTGAAAAGTGAAATTATTTTCAAAATTGATGACGTGAAATAAAGATGAGAAACATTGTTTTTTGGTAAAACAGAGTCACATCATTTCGACGGTGAAATACTCGAGAACGCAAAATTCAAAGACAATCGAGCAAATTTTCGACTGTGAACTTGTTCACAGCGTTCGCTGAAAATATCGCCTCTGCAGCAATTACTTAAAGGAGTGCGTGCGACGCCCGAAAAGAGAACATTTTTATTACAGTAATTATCATTTAGCTAATTTTGTGATATGTTTAACACTTGGCGTGTTTTAATAGATTCGTTTCAATGCAAATTGCAAAGCAGTAAATGAATTATTGCTAACATGGAGCCGATGCGAAACATGAGACTAAAATTTTTTGGCTAAACTGTTAACTGCTCACTGGAGAAGCAAACATAGCGAGCAAAATATTTACTCAATGTGAGACGAATTTGCGATCTTTTTCATGAACCTACTGAGTTAGTGAAAAACACTAATATTATGGAAACTAAAATTTTCAATTGTTAGTTGTTAATAACAACCACTTCGATCACTTCTCTCGGAGAAAGAAATGATGCTTACGCTTTGCTCGCATTTGAACCAAAAAATGCGACGATAATTGTACAACGAGCGAAGAAAATAAACGACGTAACACTGAACTCTGTACTCTGTGCTCCTCGAAATTTTCCACTGTTTTCGCGATAGCGATTAATGTTTGTAAAGGCGGCGATTAGAGAAGTGCTATCAGTCAGTGGTATCAGTGAACGATACGCCACGGGCTAAAATTAGGACAAAAATGTCGAATGCTCAAAAAACTTGTTTCTTCGCATGGCATTAGTTTCTCATTTCTGTATTACACGAACTTTGAATGCCGATTTCGACTCGAAGCTGCTTTGCTAGGCAGCGAGCGGGTTATAAATTTCCTCTCACATTTGACGCTAGATCGCTTCGAGCCAGTTGGGTTAAATGCTTCTATCTGAAATCAAGCGGACACAGCGCGAATTTCTATGCTCATCACGTAGCCAGACATCGCTGGCGACAATCCATAAGTTCGACTTTGTTTTTGAAAATCTAGATTATGGAATATTTCCAAATGGTTCGCGGTCTCTCGATATTGATTAACAGTTCTAAAAGTGAACGTCAACAGAGATACAAGTTTTAGACCAAATTTTAATCATTTTATCGGCTTCAAGGTTTCGGCTTAAATGCATCGAGTGCTGATATAAAAGCGATGGCAAAAGTTTTTTCGCTCCTATTTTCTTTTCATTCGATTCTCGATTGTAATTTATGAAAATGTTTCATTAAATCAAAACTTATGCTGACTTTGCTAATTTTTTTCAAAATATTATTCAGCGGCGACTTTTAAAAACAAAATTTAAGTCAACACGAATTGATTCGATAGAATTTATCGCGAGAACATGTTTTTAAAACTACTTCAATTGATTTACAATATTATCTGTCAATAGCATTAAGTTGAATTGAAAAAAAATAATACAGAGCAAATCCAAGAACTTGTTAAATGATTCAAGATTTCCAAGAGATCAAATGACTTTGATATTTCGAAAATTGCTCGCACGTGTTTAAGGTTGGCTTTTCTCCTCACGCACGTTTAATTTATCGACGAGTGTGCAAAAGCGCATTTCCCTTTCAGTCGAAATTACGAGTTTTTATACAAAGTTTCAAGCTTTTTGTCGCTTTGTCACCCTTGGTTTCATCATTTCACCTGTTTAGTCTCATTTTCCGCCGCTAATGGCCTCTGTCCGAGTGCATTTTTAGTTTTCGCTTGTTTTTTGGCACCAAACTTCGTTATTATGCATTCGCTTACGTAATTCTCGTTCAGGGACAGGAAAGTGATTTGTTATTTTACGGCCCTCATTCGATCACATGCTATCGTTTTACGTTTACGATCAGTCATTCAAAAACGTAATGTTTATTATTAATGGCGCTGATTTTTTGCATGTTTTCAAACTCTTTGTAGCGGAGAACTCTTATCGCGCGTCTTCATTCACCGACACTTGATTTGAATTTAAGCTCTATAAAAAAAAACAAAAAAAAAACGCTAAACTTTGTAAATTTTGAAATTTAACTTTGCAATTACAAATTTCAAAATTAGATTCTAAGAAACAAAATTTGCGAAGCAAAACAATAAAACTCTCAACGCTCGTCATTTTACTATTGCAATTTAAATAAAAAGTGCGAAATTAAAAGAAAATAATGTTCAGGTGAGGCCTGAAATAATTTACGATTAAAAAATTTCAAAAATTTGATTATAACTAATTTTTAAATTCAGTTTAGGTAAGCCTATTTAAAATAAATAAAGAAAAACTTTTGATGTTTGGAAAGAACACTTCTCGAGGTCATTTTTTGAAGTGACTTTGAAAACTTTTGAATTCATTGATGTGTGAAATCAGCGAATTCGTAGTTTGAGAAGCTTTCGATTCTTTCTCAATGATTTCTAGTTAAAAATGCTTTCAAAATGTATCAATTTGTGCTTATAAAAAATTGTTTTGAAATTCAGATCAATTTTGAAATTTGTGTATTTCAACAACATTTGTATGTAATTTGTTATTTTTATTTGAATTTGAAATATATCAACAATTATTATTCATTAGTGAAATTAAGTGACTTGGACACATCTGTAAAGTAAAATTGAAAATTTGAAAAACTTCAAACAGAAAGACATTTTTACACGTTTTAAGAATTTACAGTGTTGAGGAACTTGTGAAATAAGCCTTATTAATCAAAATTTTTAATAAATGGTATAAAATGATTTATTTAATTTTTCTGAACATTTTACTTTGTTATTTTCAAAATTTTGTTCATTTTTAGCCATTCAAATTTAAAAAAGTGCCTCTGATTCACAAATGTTTTAATGTTTTTCATTCAAAAAATAAAACAATATGCAAACAAACTGAAATATTCAAATAATAATAAAAAGACGTCGTACAAATGCATAAATGCATGAGAAATATTTTTAGTGCATTAATTGCATAAAATCATATTTTTTACTCTTCGAACAAATGAAATTTTTGCAAAAAGTTAAGCGGTAAATCAAATTTGAAAGATTTTAAAGTAAATTGTTTTCAAAAATTTTTTAAATTTTTAAAATCAGCTCACTTAGATGTGTATTAATTATTTTTAAAGAGTAAAACTGTTCATGCACGTTCAAAAATTCTCTTCATTTAAAATTTATTAAAAGTATGTTTATAATTGTGAAATTCTGATTTTTAGTACAAAAAATGCCTTCAATTGTTAAATCAACAACTTGCCTAAAAATTCCGAATCTTTATTGAAAAATATGAACGCTTCACAAAAATTATGGCAATTAAATCTTTCTGAACATCTTCTACGAAATATAATGAAATCTCTCTATAATGTGAATTCATATTATAATTAAGAATATTTATTGTAATTTTGAAATAGCAATCTTTAGAATAGATTCGTTATAATCACAAGATGTGATTTCAAAAGATATTTTTTGTATAATTTGTTGCATAATTTGACATTTTTTCGTACATAATGCATGCATATTTTTAGTTTTGTATTGCATAAAAGCCCGACGTCTAATAATAAAAATAATTTCGAAATAATTAGATTTCCATCAAACTGTTTTAGTAAATTTGGGAACATGAAATGAGAGTGTTTATAAAGTTGTAATAACACACAAAACAATCACGAGATATTCTCTTGAAAGCCACTTGAACTGTGCTCACCAAAAAATCATTTTCTTATCTCAAATTAAAACAATCAAACTAAATTTTGTTATATTACTTTAATAATTACTATAAAATTACTGTAATAATGAGCAGTAAATCATAAAATTTAATTTATAAACTACGCAATTCGCTTTTATTTGGCTTGCTGATCACACGATAAATTATCAATTTTTGAACAATTATCGAAATTGTAAATATCACTTGTGCTAAACAAACGATTTGATTTTTTATTTTTAGACTTAAACTGATGTGATCAAAAAGCAAAAGTTCAATTTTTGTCGTTCAAATCATCGCTGAACTAAAATTCTGAGCAAACCATTTTGCTGAAAACATTTTTTCAGAAAATTAAATGTTTTGGTCAATTCAATTTGCAATGATAGTCGAACAATTCTCGGCAAAAGTTTCTATACAAAACGAACAGTTGAACACATGAACAAAAAGCGTATTCAGCTAATAAATTTATTCAAACTACCGCTTTGTTCACAAAATTCAGATTTAATATTTGAGAATTCACATAAATAGGTTTAATGAATTATTCAATACAATTTAATCTTTCGTTTCAGTCCAAACAATTCTTTCGACATACTGCAAAAATTTTTTCGTTTCAAACTCAATTGCATCTCTATTAATGAATAAATTTAATTTTTTCATAGTTTAACAGAAGCATTTTTGTAGTTGGTTGCTTTATAATTTCCACTTCATTTTCCTCTTTTGTGCTGACATTTATCATTATAAGTTTCAATAACTGGTCCCAGACACCATAGGAAAATAGACATCCTCCTGCATTATTCACAGATTTTCATGTAAAAATAGAATATAATCCTTTAATATCTAAATGCAAAGAAGTTCGAGCTAATCCCCATGTTTCACTGTGAAATATCGATCACAAAATATACTAAACATGAGCTTTTGTTTCATGAATACATAATCACGCTTTTACTACTCGATTAGACCGCTCGACGCCTTATTTCGAATAGTGTTACATGCCGCAAATTGCGAGGGAATAGAGTTTACTTCGATGTCATCACAATACTGCATTTCGTGCATTTGAAAAACTTTTTTGCGCTAAAACGTATTTTTGAGATTAAGCAGAATAATGAATGAAAAGAATGATAGAATAATAGATAAAGAAGCAATGTTACATTAAGGTGAAGCATCTAATGTTCCATTCAAAAAATGTTAATTAACATCGTTAAGATAAACAACTTTTTTCCGGAACTTTAGATTTTTAAATGCGACAAAAGTTGCAAAGGATATAAATAATGAATATAATGAAGGTATAATGTGTTTTTTTAACTTACGACTTAAACTAATAAAAATACTGGCTTCCGAAAGTGTGATAATGTAAGTTTTGACGCGTGGAATAACTTTTAAATTACAAAGGCTTTCAAAAATTTCATGGCAAGTGATCTCTTTTTTCAGAATTTGATTTACGAACAACTTTTACATGAAAACTTTTCCATTTTCTGTCTTTTTGTAAAAATTGCGATTTAATTTTCAAATAATCTATGGAAACATTAGAATTTATTCGATACGTTGCTAATACTTACAACTAGTTTAAAACTTGTCAGAACAATAGTTTATTTATGACTAGATGCGAATAACAGCAGATTTGTTGGTAATAAACATTAGTTCTACACTCCACTCAATTTTTCTCAATTCTTGATTCTATTTTTATTAAAAGATTTTCTTATTTTAAAAAGAGATGAAATCGAAGAAAATTTTATTAAAAATTTTAAATGACAGTAGTTTTAACTGGAGTTTATACAGACATTGTTTTCTCTAAAAAATTCCTTCAAACATTCAAAAAGCAAATTTTTGGTAGTTCTTCAATGGCTAGTTTGGTAAATTTTTTTAAAAAAAAATTATGAATTCAGATTCAAATTAAATGTTTAATTTTTTCACTTAGGAAATAAAAACATTGATAGTAATTTGCAGTTATCAATAGTTGCACAGCTATTAGAAACGCAACAGATTCATTCTCTACGTTCGAAAACCTACTGCATAATCGTTAAATAAGTTGCCTAATTTTTTGCGCAAAACTCACAAAAGAATCATTCGAATAGTTAGTAAGATTTTCCTACAAAATTTTGCCATTTCAAAGATTCAAATGTTATATTAATGGATTCGAATTGCTTTAATGCAAGCACCGTTGGTGAGATATTTTATTCAAGTGAGAACTTTAATTACTGATTGACCGAAAATTTTAGTGAACGAATTCAATTTTAAATCTTTTCACAATTTAGGAATGAATTTTTTGTGATTTAATTACAATTTAAATTTATTTGAATTTTAGAAAAGTTACAAAGTTTTTATCAAAAATGATTAATAAACAAAAAGTTATAAGCAAAAAACTAGAGCGCTATCAAAATATCTTTGAAAATATTTTTGGCATTTTTCCAACAAAACGAACGGACTAAATGAAACTTAAAGTTATTTAAAGATGAGCAGATATGAAATTCATACCTTATTCTGCAAAAACAAAAATTAAAAATTTATTAAAATTTGCTCAATTCAATATGAAAAAAATTTTCAAAAAATGACTTTTTTCTGATTTTTGAACATGTCAAAATTTCAAAAGTTGAATTTTTAAAGAAAATTAGAATAATCTTTAAAAATAATCTTTTTTGATTTTTCATTGAATGGTTCTTTATATGGTTATGCTGATGATATTATATCTTCATTTGTTTCTGCAAAAAGCTGCGAAGAACTTGAAAACTTAATTGTGATTTAAAGTTAAACTATAAATGGAATCAGCGAAACAAAATGGCTATCAATTACAAAAAATGTCATCATCTGTATTTGAAGGTAGAAAATATAAAAAATTTAAATCTTTAGCTACTATTAAATAAAAAATTTTGTCAAAATTTAATCGCAATTTTTTACAAAAATTTTCACCCTCGAGAAAACTCTAATTGAGAATAAAAATAATTTCACTTTAAATAATTCGAAATTAAGACTAATGAACTGTTCGTTCATTTAAGTTTGAAGAAATTTTTATTTGTTTTAAATGAAAATTTCTTTTTTACTCTCACGATGAAAATAAATCATTTAAAAGTTGTTAGCATTGCAAAATCAGTAAAAATGAAATAAATTTACCTTTAAATCATTTTTTTAAATTAATGATTCTTATGAAAAGCGATTATACGCTGTGAAAATGAAAGAGAGCATTGAGAAATCGATTCAGGAAAGAGATCGTTGAATTATCCTCAAAATGAATGCTCCATGTTTTTAGGAATATAAAACGAATGGTAAAAATAAAAATCCGTTAAAAAGTCTATTAAAAATTTGCATATTTTGCTCATTTGCCGAAAATTGCGACTTAAATTGTTTTTCAATGCAAAATGTTGCTTAAAACTTTCTAAATTGACTAGAAATAATTATGCAAAAAAACTCTCTCCTCTAAATTTCTAATAAAAAGATTTATCGTTTCATTAAAAGAACACATTATTAATATTTAGATAGTGTTTTCATTACCATTTAAGCTTAAAAATTTATTTTTAAATTAAAAATACTTATTTAGCGTTTTTAAAGCTATTTTTGATAAAAAGTCATAATTATTATCTTTTTCTAAAAATTTTTCACAATTAAAACCCATTCGCTTGACCATTACAAAAACATTGTTATTTTGAGAAAAATTATTTTTAAAATAAACAAAGTTCGATTTTAAATTAAAAATTTTGTTGATTAGTTTTGTCTGGAGCTATTAAGAAATTTTTAAAAATTTAGCTAGATAACAAAATTCAAATTTTGACTCTGAAGCAATGCTCGCATGCAAATATGACGTCGGCCATTGTTTTTCTCATCCTCGAATACATATAAAAAATTGATTTGACCATAGGTTAGGTAAGACAGTCGAAAACCTTCACTTATGAGATGTGAACATTGATTCGTCCACATAAATTTCAAAAATTGACTAAATGCCTTTTATGCTTCAATAATCACAGTAAAACCAGATCATTCGTAAATTGGTTCAAATATTTTGTCTAATTGTTGAATTTTTCTTTCATTTTAACCATTTATTCAGATGAAACTGTAAAGATAAAAAATAATAAAAGTTTCATTGTTTTCATTTTTGTCGTTTGAAATTTTGAGTATTGAAAACAAAGGAGAATACAAAAGTTCAACATAAGAAATTTAATTGCTTATTGTATGCTATTCAAATGCTACTGACTCTTATCATTAATTCATTTGAAAAGTATAAGAGACTGCGGTTTTGAAAATATGAGAAACTGTTTTAGCTTTTTCAAATATTTTCTAAATTGCATCGTAATATTTGCGTTAATGCTACATAACAATTTTATTTTTTTAAAATTTTGAAAGGATTGTAATGAAAATTTTTAATATTTGGTAAATATGGTAAATAATTTGAATATTTCAAATTCATTTTTTAAAAATGAATAACGATCTGGACACACATTATCCACTTTACTTTAAACGAATTTTTAATTCTCAAAAAACATTTGTGCTTTCAAAAGAAAATGTGAAATAGTTGAAGTAAATGGAATAGTGGAGTTAAATAATTCTTAATTTTATTTTTAGAAGAAGTATTGCAAAATTGAAAATTTGAAAAAAAGGTTCAATAAGTAAAATAATTTAATTTTTTTTTCATTTTTTCATAAGTTTTATCGATTCATTTTTGTTATTTCTACTCATTAAAGTTGAAAATAAAGTTTATTCTACACATTTTTTTAATTCCTCTTGTTATATAATTTGGATTAAAGTGGAGGACTATAAAAAGAGAGAATATTCATACGTTCAATCTAAGAAAATGTAACAAACTATTAAAGTCTTTTGCAGTATCTATCATTTTGAACGAGTTAAAAAAATTTTATCGATTAATTTTAATCAATTAAATATTATCAAAAAATTGAAAAAAATTGAGCATTTGAAAGTAAATGCAGCTAGTCATACTTGAAATTTTCAAAAAATTCTAAATTCAATTCCACAAATGACACATGGAATCTCCTAAATTATTAGAAAATCAATTAGAAAATCAGACACATCACCACTGAAGCATAATTTTTAGTGGAAAAGTCCTAAGTATTGTGAACATTACATTAAGAACGTTGACAATGGCAATATTTGCAGATACGTAGAGTAAATTCACATTGAATATTGTATTTCGCGTTTGTGTCGAAATGAGTTATTCAAATAGAGCAAATGTAGAGTGAATGCGTTAAAGGTAAAAGGTAATCGATTCATTGTCTTTTTTCTTTTTATTCTCTTTTTGAATATAAAAGGCAAGAAAAAGGTATTTTGGTATTGAGTACAGTGTAAATATTTAGTAAAAGGAAAATCAAGTTGGAATAATAGTTTCGCTTGCTTACTTTGTGCAAGCAATTTGTTTATTTCAATATTAATAAGTAACTTTTGGCTATCACTTTAGTGAAAAATCACAGCATGACCGCTTGTAATATAAATGCGAGCGTAAGAAGTGAGGAACATAATAGCTCACTTGCAATTCATGCAATTCAAAAATTTAAAAATTACGATCTGGTTGAATTTTCAAATTCCAACTCTTTTTTTAAATATAAATTTCTATTGTAATTTTCGAATTTTAGAAATTAATTTAAATGTCTTAAATTTTAATTGTTGATTTTAAAGAGATTATTGCTTAAATTTGCTAAATTAAAATAAATAATTAAATTCAACGACGCCGAGTAGTTTCTATCTTCAGGTTATTTTTATCTCTAAAACAAATGTCAAATATTAGGCACATATAAAAATTTCAGTTACGAGCTCTTTTTTATTTTTCTACAACACATTGTCAGACATAATCATTGATAAATTTAACTGACTTGAATCATTTTACTTGGAAATGATGCTCTAAATTGACGTAACAAAACAATAGTTTCAAGTTAAGATTATAAGGAAAAGGAGAAGCTATAAAAGAGACAATTTTTGACTTAAAGAGATCCAATTTTTTAAATGAGGAAAGCTGCAATATGCCAAATGAATATAAATTTACGATCAAAATAAATATTTCTCACTAAATGTGTCATAGTATTAAATTTTTCTTGATGAAAGCAAAAAGTTTTTATTACTTTTTTCATTGTACAGCGCAATAAAAATAATTTGTTACATATGATGCTCTTCTTTCAAACTTAATGTTCGAAATCACAATAAAATTCAATAAATAATCTCGAATTGAGTTTCCCGCCTAAGTTCTTGCTACTCATAATTCTGCATCATAATTCATTGATTTGTTTTTTTAGTTGATTTTGATAAAAAATAATCTTATTTTAAAATTTCTTCGTGTTTTTAAGCAAAACTGTCTACGATAGAAGAAATTTAGAAATTATTAAAAAATAAATTTTAATGAGCAAATTGCGTTTAATAAGATCGTAAGTATGACATGTTTTTAAATTAAATGCTAAAAACAATTATGTAAACAATTATTCACTTACAATAATTTCAATAAGGGACTGAATTAATTATTATTTTTTCAATAGAGACAGGAATCAAAGCTTATAATGCCCAAAAAAAAAACACAAAATTGGATAATGTTTTGCGATGTTTTACATTAAATATGCCAGTTTTTATGGATAATATAGCAAAACATTCTAGCAGGACTTATACATAAGATTGTTATCTGACCTCACTGCAAGCCGATACCAAGGGTGGCGTTTTTGTGAAGGGCCCTGTAAAATGTTAAAATATTGCAAAAAGAAAAAGAAAATATAAAATTGAACCGGAACCTAAAGGAGTGTAATAAAATAGAAAAGGCAATAAATTCGGGAAATAACTGTCACATTTAGCATTTTTCAAAATGCGTTATCACAAATCAAAGCAAAAAAGCGAAAAAACAAAAGAACAATAACTCCATTAACCCTTTATATGGGGTCAATAATAAAATTTTGCTCTTTCTCTTCACACTTATCTTGAAAATAAATTTATTACTTTGTCAAATTATTTTTTACTTTATATATTCATTTACATATCACTTCATATTAAAAGTATTTTTGATCAGTTTATGTGTTCTATATTTGAGGAAACTATTACAACTTTTCGAGATTTTCGGTAAGAGACGTGAAAATGTGGAAAGTGCTAAATTATGGAGCTAATTTTTAATTTATTTAAAAGAAAGATGATTTGAAATACAAGATGAAATTTAAGGGACTGAAGCAAATAAAAGTACACTCATGTCCAGAAAAATCTTTAAATTATTTGCTGTGCGGCAAAACATGTTTTTTTAGTAAAATGACAGATTTTATTGGACACGAGTGTACATATCTAAACTCATTCTTTTAAAAGCAATAAAATCAAATAAACGAGGCTCACGAAGACTCATTCACCAATTTAGTCAAATTAAATAGGTCAAATAAATAAATAATTTTATGTGAAAATTGTATCCTTTATCGCATCAACTCCTTGACATTTTATGTTAAAGATTAGATAGTAACAGTAGGTAAAAAAATTAAATCCAGCAGAGTGTAAGTAAAGCGTGATCATTGTACACTCATTTTCAAAAAAATCTTTTCACTTCACTTAAAGCACGCTTTATTACAAAGCAATAGACTGAAAGATTTTATTGGACACGAGTGAACTTCGGATTTTTCGGTGACAAAAGCTTATAGTAAATTTAAAATAATTTTTAGTAAATTGTGGTAAAAATAAACAAATTTAATTGTGTTTGTATTTTTTTCACAGTTAAAAACTCTCGGAACAATGTGTTTTTCACAACTTCGATTATTTTTCTTAACTTTCGACTATTTGTGTTTTGAGTTTTAGGTGTGAATTTCGGTTTTTTCTTTCGGTCTTTATAAAATTGGCTAAAAAGACTTTACTCAATGTTTATTTAAACGACATTTTTTCCACTTATAAATCTATTTTGTCGTGAAAATTGCACACGTTTTTTGCCTTGGGAAAGATAATCTTGGATAATCTTGGGAAATACAGAGAAATTTACTTTAACTCACTTCTTTGAAAAATTTTTGTGATTAGTGTTTCTACACAAAAAAATTCATTGTTTTACCAAATAATTTTCGATTCTTTAATCACATATCACCAAGGTACCAAATTTGTGATCACTGATCACATTATTTTAAAATGAAAATAATAATGAGTTGAGAACATAATAAAAAGCAAGAACATAAAAAATTCTACATTAATACGTGAAAATCACTTAAATCATATAATTTCACCAGATAAATCACATAAAAAATTTATAATGAAAATAAAATTGCAAAATAGAATAAAATTTTTATAAATTTTTCATGGTATTCAATTTTTTATCACCTGCATATTTCGATTACTATCAGGAAGGACTTTTCCTCGTCTGCATCATTTAAGATTTCTTTCTCCTGCGTTTCATTGAGTATGAAAATATTCACATCGCTCGTAGATCAACTTAATATTTTGAGTGAAGTTGGAGTTACCTCAAAACTTAAAGAATCACCTTTGGAGAAATAATAGAATTCATTTAAGAAAAAAATCGCATCTTTTTGACTATACATCTAAAAAAATTGAACATAAATCGAAAGTAGTTTTCGAGCCTTTGGTGATAGGTGAAGTAGAAAGTTTTTTTCAATGTATAAGTTATTTTTTGACAATCGTAGGCGTTTTGTGTCCGATAATCTTGAAAAATACATGAAAATCTACTAAAATTCATTTCTTTAAACAATTGTTAAAAATAAAACTGAAAATCAAAAACACACATTCACATTCAATAGCACATATTCTATCACATAATTTAATAACATTTTTTTGAATAAATTTATCACATAAATTTGGCATGTTCGTCATAACGTTTTAAATTTTTATTGGGGTGAAGAATTGAAGGTAAAAGCAAAATGTAAGTAAAAAAAAAAAATTATTTCACTGCTAAAGTTTAAATGTCGTTTATGCTAGTGATTGATTTGAGCCTCAATGTTATATGCTTTCGAAACTTGACATAAAATTTGGAACTTAGCGATAACAATGTCTCGTTCTGTTTCCATGGTGGCTAAAGATCTGCGTTGAGTTGAATACATTGAATGAGCGAAGTTGAATTTCGGTAAATGAAAAACAAAGAATTTACAATCAATAAACTGAAGCATCGCACACAATTTTTGACGCAAATTGAATTAAGAGCGAAGCGAATGCAACAATAATATTAAGTGCGGCTTTCACATCAAATGTCGATCAATTTCGACAGTGAGTAGAAATAGTTTAGAGAACGACTGCTGGCAGTTATACCAACCATTGTCAACAAAAACTGTTGATCGTGGGTTTTAAAATGAATTAAGCAAGACAGCCACTGAGAGACGCTATTAATTAGCGACAACATGAAGTTTTGTTATATAATTTCGTATATGCGACAAACGATCGTCTATTCTGCACTTACATTTGCCTCATCGTGCTCAATAACAAGATCGATCATTAAAGAAAGCGGATCAGTGATCATATCGAACAAAAAACGAGTGTCGCCACTCTCTTTGGGCCAACATTCGCCGGTGTTTCCATTGCTGTGATTCGTTGTGCATCGAGTCTGTACGAAACATTTTGACTTCAATGAATGTATTGCATGGGAATGAATTTTCGTACCCACTGCTGCTGTCACTTCTGCAAATCCTGTGAAAATTTTAATTAGAAAACTGATAAAAACCAACTCATATGAGCGTCAAAAAATAATTTTCACTTCTTTTAAGCTTTAATTTTCGGTTTGTACTTGATTAATGAAAAAGAAAAGATGCATTTTGGTTGACAACAACGACGACGATGTCGCGTAGAATGTGTGCTCGTCTCTTGATTAAATCTCGAAAGGCAAAAATTGTGAACAAAAGCTTCTTTTCTCAATTGATTAGCTTTTCGAAAGCTTTGCTTATTATTGTTGTATAAGTAAGTTATACAAAAGTAAACTTTTGGCTGTCTGTGCTAAGAGCGACTAAAAAAGTGTCGCAAACTTATTCACGCTCCGCTTAGCTATATAACAATGAAACTAAATTTGGCTTTTTCTCTCTTTTTTGTTTTGCACGCTTCTCTTTCCTCTTCGTTTCATTTAATCTCAAGATTTTTTTTTTCTTTTTTTTGAGTTAATCTCAGGGAAAGCAAAATTCGAGTTTATATCTGAGGAGGAACGCATTTTGCCGTCACTTATTTCGTCAATCACAAGTTATGATAAGTTTTGAAATAACGATACAAAAATAAAGTGTAATCGATCTCGTTTTTAATGTAAACACTTGTTTTTTCGATTTCGAAAATATGGGTCAGGTAATACTTTGCTCATATGATGATCCATAAATAATGCTCACAAAATTGCGCTCTACAGCATTGTTGTTACCATTGATATATTGTAGATGTTTACCCACTCATTCGTTCGATATATGAAAACATGCATCAAATAAAAAATTGAGTAAATGAGCTTCGTCGATTGAGTGATGTCTCTTTCAGCTTTTGCCATTTTTGATTATTTTGTTTTAATTTGTTTTTTACATATTTTTTATTTTTCATTAAATTTAATTATAAATACATGTCCAAACTTCACTTGCACAAAAATTAAATTCTTTAAAAACATTTTTCGAATAAAATCAATTTTGTTTAGCCTCCTTCAAAAATTTTGTCCACTCTACACTGTATATGAAGCTATTTTGCTTACTTTCAAACAATTTTTTAAATGTGATTTTCATCTTTTGCTTTGAATTATGCGTATTTAAATGTTTTTTTGAATAAAACATAAAAATATCTAATTAGCCTCGCAAGAAAAGCAAAAGAATTTTTCTCATTTCGTGTCTGAAATTAAAGTTGTAGCGTTTTAAAACTCAATGATTTTCTAGCATTGGTTTTTCCATAGAGTAAACAAATTTTTAGAGAATAACTCAGTTTTTCCGACAATTTTTGTATTGAATAATACTAACAATGGTGAACTAAAGTGAGAGTTTAATTTTTGGTGGAACACATATCCGCTACACGCGCGAGAAACAAATAATACTTTGGGCAAGTTCAGTTTGGACATGTTTTAAGCATAAGAACTCAACTCAAATTGAACAAGAACAAAGTAAGCAAAATGTCACAAGATGAGATATAAATAAGTGTTTATATGTAAGTATTGGCTCCCACTTTTTAATTAAAAAGAATTCCATTTAACTAAAATACTCTTTCAGGTCAAACAGAGAAAATCTAGTTTGAGTTGACTAGCGAGAAGAAAAAATTCAATTTAACTAATAGTTCAATGATTCGACAATTTAGCTACAGCAACAATCTTTGACAACTCATGCGTTTGCTTACTTTTTCTTATTTTCTCTTTCATTGAACAAACTTTTTGCTTTTGTTATTATAATTCAAATTTCCTTATCAAGCGTAAAACTTTATTAAATTAGTACGAATGGAAAATCACAAACTTAATTATTTATATTTGAGCAAAATTAAATTTAGAAAAATAAGATGTTTGAAAAATAAAAGTGTCATTGAGACAAAAATGTAAAAATTAAGAAAAATGATTTTTTAAAACGTAAAGTTTTTAAATAAAAATCGTAATCTTCATTTCGTATTTTGGTTTATCATGGACGAATAATTTTTTTTTCGTTCTATCGACCACAAATTCAATGCATCATATCATCTTTAATTAAATTCAATGCATCATAATTAATTAATTCAGAACAATAATTTATTTCCAGATAACCTTTGCTGTTCGAGAAGCTTCGTTTTTGATTTAATTGGATTAAATGATTAAAATTGTCAGTGATGAATCGCTTTGTCATTCATGTGAACAAAGAGTATAAACTTAATGAAGCAAAAAATAAAAAATAAAAAAGTGCTTCGCTTCTTTGTGAATAGGCGAGCAAAATGAAATGAATTTTAAAATCTAACAACTAACAGTTTATCTAACTTTTATAATTTCTGATTCTAGTGAATTATTTGGCGTTTAACAAAATTTGAGCTTTTTTAATGTGTAAGCTTTGGTCAAGTTTTTAATAATGACAATGAAAAGTTAAAAAACATCTCAAATTGTAATCTGTAATTGAATCCTATTTTTATAGTCAAAAAATTATCAAAATCCATATGTGAGTTAGAATAAAAATATAATAAAGAAAACTTTTCTCATATGAACTCAAAAATCA
Source organism: Dinothrombium tinctorium (assembly GCA_003675995.1). Taxonomy (NCBI): domain Eukaryota; kingdom Metazoa; phylum Arthropoda; class Arachnida; order Trombidiformes; family Trombidiidae; genus Dinothrombium; species Dinothrombium tinctorium. The sequence goes on along the minus strand of NCKU01000604.1, from coordinate 12,724 downwards.
AAATTTCTGCTTTTTTACAAGTTTTTCGTAAACTTTTTCATGTCTTTTAAAGTCGAACTACTTTTGATATAAAAATTTAACTATTACACACGAACAAAAGCGCTTTAAGTTTCTTTATGCTTAGAACCGTTCTCCTATCGATATTATATCCAAAATCATAAACTTAAAGGTAGTTATGGGTGAAACGGGTTATACGGATTGTATGGGTTTGGGAGGGGATGATTTTTCCGTGTCCTCTTTCGACTTACAATATCCGACCATCTCAGGATCGCTCTCTTACAACGCTATTTTTTGGTTACATCACGTACAATTTATCTATTTAAATACAGTCAACCATCTCCTTTATGAAAAAACTTTTCAGTCGAACTGGAGTTTGTGCGTCCCCTCAGAATTTGTCTTAAGGTATCTTATAAGGGGCAATTCGATCCGTAGAGAGAAAATTTAAGTTGAATTATTATCATTTACCAACAACTGATGCAAGCACATTTTCATGTCAAGTCTCTGAGATGAGATTTTCGTGACTTGACATTTCATCGTCCAATTTTTATTTTAAATGCAAGTAAAAAACAAATTCCACATTATAGTTTTCAACGGACACACCTGTTCAAATTTAAAAAACTTGAATTTAAGAAAACAAAAATATAGCTACTGTACGTTTAAGGGATGAACATTGTTGGTCACATTTTATTGCCCTTTTCAAAGTATCCGGCTACTTTTTTGTTTTCTTTTCTGTATTTTAAAGACTAAGATTTTTGACTCTTTTATAAGATGATTTCTGCTTTTCAATTATTTGATTTTTGTAATAAAATTTTATCATAAATTTAATCATAAAGTTTATAGAATAAAGAAGAAAGATTTAAAAAATTTTCGTTATGATAATGAATACGATTTTATATTTTAAATCTTATTTTAAAAATTGAATAAAATTTGAATGTGAATTAAACGTTGAATAAATTTCAGTTCTTTTTGAAAAAAAATCGTCATGAAAAATAAATCATTCAAAAAATAGAGATGCGAAAATTGAATGAATCTCGCAAACACTGAGACTAGACTTCAAATGAGATATTTAATCTTATCTAGCTATGCTAACATTTTCATTTAGACACTTCAGAAACTAATACTACACACAAGACGCTGTTATTATTCAAGCGTGTGAAAAGTAATGAATAAATTTTATATTTTCGAGTGCACTAACCGCAAGGGACATCATCTTTAAGTATGCGAAATTTTTTACACGCATTCGCTTGAAAAATATAATTAGATGCGAATAAAGAGGCGAATAACGGTAAATTGAATAAAAGCATTTGAAAAGCAGATAAAATTAGCTTGCTTAATAAATAAATGAAGTCGGTTAAATAAATTAAAAATATGAATCAAAAATTTTTGAAAACTTTAATCTTGATTAAAATTGATGTGATAGGTTAGAAAGAACATTCGAAGCAATAGAACAAAGGGCTTTAAATGTTCATGTTTTAATATTTTGTTTTTAGTTAAAACGTTTGAATCAATCTCTAATAGAATGTAAGGTAATCAGAAAATGATTATTTAAAACTTAGGCACGTCAAACGCCCAGACTTTTAAACTTAATAAAATGCGAGTGTTTTATTTCTTCTAACATTTCGCAAATCATTTGAGAAACATTAGCAAAATTATAAAAATCGAAAAATGAAAAGTAAACTTATGCAGTAATTTTTTTTTTCATGTGCAGAATATCAATGAAGAAAGATAATCGAAAGTATTTTCATACATAAAACAAAGTTTAAAAATATTAATCTGGATGACGGATTGAGAATTGATAACAAGTGGGTTCGTGTTCTTCGTGAGTAACAATATTGAAAATGTATTATTGCCCTGATGATGGCTTTAACGAAGCCAAAGTTGGCCTTTAATAAAAGTTAATTTTTGTTTGAATAATTTGTATATTTTACGTCAAAGTAATAGGTGTGAAAAAGAATCTGATTAATTATGCAGTAATTTTTTATCGCTATAAAAAAACAGCAAAATTTTTTAGATTATTCATTCAAGAACTAATCAATTAATCATCCTGTTCACTTGAACTTTTTGTTCTGAATCTATTAAACTATCGATAGTCCCGCTATTTGTCAGCGTTAAAATTTTAAGTTTTTTGTAATCACATTTATTTCTGCTTGTAAGAAGCAAAGTTTCTAAATGAGTTTCCAGATTTTCTTTATTTAACTTATCTGTTTTAAAAACACTTGTAAACTTTCTCTTTAACATTTATGTATTCAATGTTAAACAATTAAATGAATTTATTCCGAAAGGGCCTGCTATAGTTTATGCATTGTTGGATATGTCCTTTTGCAATAAATTCATTCAATTGAATATTTTATGTTAAAAAATAAAAATCTTTGTCACAAGAACTTATTCTACTCCCAAGAATTCTTGTTTTAATTATTATACATTCTTCGTATCAGTTAGCTGAATCGTGACTCGAGTCTATGGGCGACAAAGATAAAATAGGAAAGATTTTTTAACTTATCACACTTTTACATTTATTAAACTTTGCAAAGAGGATCGAGGCACACAAAACACTTACTGATCGTTTGAAACATAAGTAAAACGAAAATGAAATATCGGACAACATAGTAACATTAAATAGCGGATAACATTGATTTTTCATTGAAAAATTTATGAAAAATTTTTATGCAAGTTGCTAATTTTTATCCAATTTTGTCTACTATTAATTGAATAAATTCTTTATCATAAATAATGTTAATTAAAACAAAAGAGAAACTTGAATGCGAAAAATTAAAAAACTTAAGCTTTGAGAACACATAAAGCATGTAATTCACTTAATTTCAAATAATTTGAAAAGAATTTCATCTTTATAAAATATCTATAAGAACTCATCTTTTATGATGAAAAGATAATGTGGAATGAAACAAAAAATATCAAAAATCGTTTTTTACTGTTAAAGAGGCCTTAAATAGTCACTCCTTTTCAAACTCTTATATTATTTGTTCATCTGCTGTTTTTTATCGAAACAAGATAAATCACTGCGTTAAGCAAAAAAAGTGGAAGTAAAAACAATTCGGCTAATATTCTGTTCATTGCAGACGTTTTCAATGACTGTTTCTTCTATCTCACACTATCAGAAGAACGTTTTTCACTTTTAGGCACAGTTTGAACAAATTTTGTATCATTTAAGCTAATTTGTTGGATTTAATTCGCTTTCTTTTTTAGTTTGTCGAGCTCAAATGGAACAAAGAAATTCGTTATTTTGCTTTTTTTTGACTCAAATGCGTCTAACAAGTTTAGAACCTTATCAGCGCACAATTCGTTCAAGTTTATTTTTTCTTTTTCATTAAAAATCGGCATGAAACTTCTTGAATTTGCTCTTAAAGAAAAGTTTTGGCTTATGCTTTTTTAATTTTGATAACATCTACGATGTTAAATTCATTTTTCACTCGACATATTATTTAAAATTTCATTTATAATTGTGCATTTTCAAAATATGCTTATTTAACAACAAAAAAGTTATTATTTAGAATTTGACGATCTCATTTTAAATATTTTAATTAGTCTTTTGTTTCCTAATTTGTAGCGAAGTTAGTCAATTATTTCGTTATCATTTGAATGGCAGAGCAGGAATAAGTAAAAAAATTCACCCGTACGAAAGGTTTTTGGTTGAATTTTAAAGTGAAAGTACAGTGATAGAAATCTAAAAATTAAAATGTTCTCATTTAGTTAGATCATGCTTTTAAACAAAGAATCGGATTTTAAAGGCATTGCAGAATATGAGTCGCATCCTCAGCGCTTGGAAATGACAAAATAAATGCAAATACAAACTTCAATTTTCACATTTGCATAATAATGAAACAGTTTGCTTGAGGCTTGAATTTAAGAAGGCAGAAACATTGTTTGGCAAGTTCATTTAGTTAAAAAATGATTTATTCAAGAACTTTCTTTTTCTGTCGCCGAGAATAAAAGAAACTTTATTCAAATTAATTTGAGGCAACGAAAATGAAATTAATGGTGAATTATTCAATCGATCAAGAGTAAATATGAAGGAGATAGAAAAAATAAAAGTAAAAGCAAACAATGTGCACTTCATTTTGTTAATGATCACAAGTAAAAGAAATTATTTCGCTATTGTATTCGAACAATATCACATTTTCCTAACAGCATCGTTAAAATAAATGAGAAAGCGAACTATACACACAAGAATTGAGTAAAGTACAAAAGTTTCAGTTTTTAAATAATTTATACTAAAGTAAATAGTAGATCAATGTGAAGCTTCTCTCTTTTATGCTTTTATTTCAAAAAATAATTTAAAAATAAAAATATTTTATACCTAAAAAACACTTTTATAGAAGTAATTTTTTTAAGTAACAAGTTCATTTACTGTAATAAAAAGATTATGAAAGTTCAGAAGAAAAAACGTTGTCTGAACAATTGCGAAATGCGTATGAATACTTTATTATTTAAAAGTATTCATGACGTTGAGACTTTTGCAAATTTTATTCATTTTAAACTTTTGAAAATGTCAAAGTTATTTCATATACGAGTTTCAATTTTTCGCTTCACGTTATTTGTATAATAATGAAATATTTGAATTTCAGATAAAATAGAATCTTTAGAAAAGAGAAACGAATCCTGATCGTGTTTCACTAAGAACAGCACTGAATTTAAGAAATTTTTGTTATTTCGTTTCTCGAAGAAAAAGAGGAAACTCAATAAGTTTAATTGAAAAAGTTTGCAGGGAATACAAACCAAATTAATGGTGTATAATTCAATCGATGAAAAAGAAAATTGAATTGAGTAAAAGAGAGTAGAAGTAATACAAAGACGCTTTTCGTTTCGATGTCAACGATCGAATGTAAAGAGAAATTATTCGCTTCTTACTGAATGCAAACAAAACATATGATTATATACTCTATATCATTTGTATGCATCACTATATCATATGTAATATTCTTGCTTTCTTCCTCGGAGTATCATTAATAAAAAAAATTCTAACAAATGACAACTTCAAATAATGCAAACATGAATTGAGCTTAGTATCAATATTGAAATGATTACTTTTTGTACAAAAGTAAAATTATATTAATACAAGTTTCTCTCTTTCTTGTATGTTTGCATTTCCAAAACTGAATTTGAAAATGCAAATAGTAATTCAATGAGAATCAAACTTAATACACAAACGATTGCAATTTTTACAAATGAAATACTCTCTCGACGATTTGGGATATGATAAAAGAAACAAAAAATGCTATTTAAACTATTGTTTTGAAAGAAAATGTCACATGAATAGAAGGCTAATATTTAATCGGCAACATGATGAATTAAAATACTGAAACAGAATCAGAGCTAAAACGAGTTATCATTTCTAGGATAACTCAAATAATTGAAATTTTGATCTATTACAAAAAATTTTTGTAACATTCTTCATTTAAAACTTCTTTACAGTCCTTTATGTCCATTAAAAACAAGAGTTGCCATAGAATAAAGTTGGTGCATAGCGAGCATTTGAAAACTCCGATTCATTTGATGAAATATCAAAAAACTAAAATTTTATTTTAAAATATCATTTTTTCATCCTTTTTGAATTATATTTTCTTTGTGTTCTACGTGCTTCTTAGCTGTGGAATAGAAATCAATGTAAAAAGGTTTCCATCTTTTTGAGTTTTTGTATGTGTGTGCCTACTTAAAATAAAATTTTTCGTTTACTTAAATTTTACTTGTCTAAAATTTGATTCCTATTCGGCGCGTGAACATAGTAAAAATAACAAATATTTGGCTCTCGTTTTTGTGGTTATTTCTTTGTCGTTTATATTCTAATTATATTTTAAGCAAGTACATTCAACGCAAAAGATATCATAACCTAAAATTTGAAAAATGACAAAATAATTGTATAAAACCATCACAAATTTTAATAATTAATAAAAATTATTTAAAAAAATTACAAAAAGAAAACATTTCACACGATGTTTTTTAATTGTGTCAATGCGGCTGTAATAATTGCAGCAAAGAATGCATTTAGATTTAAAAAGCGTGTGAAAATGGCGCACCCAGCTGGCTCCGTCAACCCTGCGTCGTATGTCACAATTTGGATGGAATTTTCATGTGTAACGGTAAGTCGCATTAGGTTCTTTCTTGCAACCGTTCTTTTTAAGGAAAGTGCTTTTTTCAAATGATACACGTTTGTCGTCCAAGTAAATCAGGTTTTGTTTTTTCTTTTATCAAACTTAAGTCTCCTTTAGAAGCACGCTATTAAAACATTAAATAATAAATAAATAAATATACCAATTTTCTTAGTATCCTTTCCACTGGAAACGTCGGAGATTTGCTCGATTATGTTATTTTTACCAGTCCTCCTCGGATTTTCTCAAACTTAACCTTATTCCAGCAAAGACAATTGTGTTGCGGGAATTTTTTCAATTGTCACACCCGAAGTGGATGGTTTATCGAAAAAATGATCAGAGTGGACGCTCTCTGAACTCGAATATTCAACCAAGCCTTTGTGTTTGATATTACCATCGATGAATCTGAAGATATTCGACGTAATTAGGACATTTTAATTTTTTGCTTTTCTGTTTCATCCTAGAAAATATAAGAAAAGAATATAATGATAAATCTTTAAAAATAAAAATCAATACATTTACATAAAAAGACTTTATTCAAATGGAATGTCGAGGAGTTCTTCTAGAAAAAAAACCATCGTCGTAGTCAACTAAAAATTAACAAATCGTTTGTATTAAGTCGAAAAAATCGATTGGAAATTCATGTTTTTTTTTTGCCCATAAATATCTTTATTTTGAATAAACAATTTTGATTATACTAAATTGTTGCCATTTAAGTTTGCTATAATGGACAGCGAAATTCAAAACTGATAATTTTTTACATTTTTTAATTCTAATTTCTGCTGAATTCAAAGGATGAAAATACAAAGATGTGATGTTCGAGGAAAGTGATGACCAGGTCGTTATGATTTTCTTTTAAGTTTTATTGCATTTACGAAGAATTCGCTGTAAATCGAAAACCACACATGATTACAATCATAACTAAAATTAAAGGAAATAAAAAATTTTAATCAAATTTTTATTTCGTTAAAGCATTCAACCCTATTCATTCTCGCAAACGATAATTTTTAATATAATTTCTATTTTAGATAAATTAGTTTTTTCGCTTAGTTTACAGTTTACATTATTCCTATTCGCTCTCACTCCATATCATTCTATACCTCTCCATACTCCCATTCTTAAAAGCATTTTAAGTTGCAAGACTCTTAAACAAACTTTCAAAAACAACTCTTTCAATGTTATTCAAAAAGAGGCTAAACTCAAAAATTTTTTGAAAATCATTGTTTTGAAACTTCACTGTTAAGTGTATTTTGTCAATCTTAACTTCGCACTCAATTTTCTTCTTTCAAGCGAAAAGATATCAAAAGAATCATCAATAGTTGCTTTAAATCTGATTTCTACTCTCGAAACTTTCTTTAAAGTATGAGTTTAATCATGCTTTAAAATAAAGTTAGCTTGAAATGAATGAAAATACAACTTTAAATAAATACAAACTATTTATAAAAATATTCAAAACTTGAGCAATTTTAAACGCATAGCAAACGCTTTTTATTGATATTGTGAGTTTGGTTCATTTGTGAATTTACAAACCAACTAACGTTTTCAATTATAATACTAACACTTGGATCTGAGGTAGTATTCTCAAATATCAAAATAAACACAAATGTTTGCAAACAGCTTTTACGTGATTCGAACAAACCTTCATGTTCAATTTTTGCTTCTCTAAAGAACGAAAAGATTGAACAAGATTTTTTTACATTTGTTTCTCCATTTATTTAATTTGTTTAAAGCTTAATTTGAATTATTGATCAGTGCTGAGGAATTTTGCAATAAATATAAAAAGATGATATAGAAAGGTAAAGATTGTATCAAATTGAATGATATCGTCGAAGGCATTGTAAAAGAGCGCAGAATATTTTCAAGCGCTGAGCAGTCTCAAAGACCCAAATGTATCTTGCTGAATACTGCCGCTTTCTTCACTCAAATGCACAGTGAACTCACAAGTGTCAGAGTAAAAACTTTCTGTTGCAAGCGAGAGACGATAGCGAAACCAAATTGTCTCTTTCTGTACACTTTTCAACAAAAAAAGTCAAGAAAATAAATTTTCTGAGTTAAGCGAAAGTTTTGCTTTGAATAATGTTCTTCGAGTGAACTTTCAGCTCGAGTGTGAATGCTCCATAGAATAGTTGTTTGCAGAATTATCAACTTTAGTTGAGCCTACTTTACGCATTTTAACAGATAATTTTATGAATACTTAAAAGTTTTATTGCATCGTTTGTACGCTACATGCGAAGTGTTTTCCATGTGTTTGTGTGAGTTGTGTGCTCTGTTTTGCTTTTGAATTTTTTCATTTAAAATTTAAAACGCCAAACAAAGAGTGATGTTAAATTACTAAAATCATCTTAATATTCGTGAAATAGTTTTCTTAATCAATCGTCCATTCTGAATTTACAAGCAAATGATTTTCGTGTTCTTTTTCGTTTGATTCCACTAAAAAGCCATTTACGAATGCCACAATAAGCTTTTCCTGCAAAACTGAATAGACTATTACAGTGCGACTGAAAGCGTGCTGTCAGCGTGATTGGTATCATCCAAAAATAAAATACAAAAGACCGCAAAATGCATTAATGAACGTGCTCTCCATCCAAGTGAGTGAAACAATCTAAAGTGGGAAGATTAATTCGCCATGTTCCCGCTATCAAACAACCGCCAAACTCGTATTCAATGCGCTTTGAAGAAGGATAAAAACCTTTTCTATGTTATTATTGCTGTTGTTTATTTAGTAAATGCCATAGCTCTTGGATTATCATTTAAAGTAGATGGTAAGTGCGGCCATTTCGATAATTTCTATTTCTTGTTTCATTGCTTTGCTTTTTATGATTTTCTCGTGAGAAAACAACGAATCTCGCCTCTCGCTCTGCTTTTCTTCTTTGCTTCTGTTTTGCTTTCGATAAAAATGAAAAAACTTTTTTCATTCTTTTCGCTTTTTTGCTTCTCGCAAAAAATGTTCGAAACTGCGTAAACATTCGACTCTTTTCGAAACGATTCTCTCTTTACAAAAAGCGTAGCGAAAATATTGTTCAATTCTTCGTTAAAAAAGCAAACTAAAGTTTAAAAATTTTGTTTTTTAAATCGTTATCGCGCAAATTTTTTTTTCGCTTTCGCCAAAAACAATTTCACAGAAACTCGATAAAAGTTTAGCACCTCTCGCTCTTAGCTCGTTTTTCCATTTTCCCTCATTTCTATCTCATTTCTTTTAAATAGTCGAAATTTCAATTTTGACTTATTTACTTCAATGCAGTTTTATTGTAATTTATCATTACACAAATCCTGCGTTTCAAATTTTAACACTATGCACTCATATCGAATAAAATCTTTTCACCTCACTTTAAACTCTGTTTATTGAGAAGCAACACAGTAAAAGATTTTATTGGACACAAGTGTCTGAAAAGTTAATTAACGCTGAGCATACCGTAGGTAGTATGAGTACACATGAGTGAGAATGAGTATTGCCAAAAATTTTAAAAATTTTGTGCGACAAAAAACAAAACTCACGATGCGTTAAACTAACTGTCGATTACAAAGCTTTGTGCAAATTAATTCAAAAAGTGCAATCATTTGTATTGTTTGTTTGCTACTCACTCACTTAAAGCACATTTGCTCGCTTCTCTCTATTTCATTATAATTGAAATGATCTTTTTGACAAACTGATTAATGTGAAGCTTTTTCCTTTTTATCTTTTTATTTTTTTGTCGGATTTTTTGAAATAATGAGCTAAAACTCAAATAGTACTGAAACATGAAACTATTTTTCGTCAAAAATATTCAAAACGAATTCAAATAACTTTTTAGAAGCAGTAAAAATCGAAATCTTAGAAGTGATTGAAAACTATTTATTTACAGAAAGTTTTAATGAAAAAAGCTAAGTTTGATTGTATTTATAACGAATGTGAATTCTAAAAATTTTTTCATTCGTATAATTTCATTGATAGATTTTTTGTAAAGTGTTTTGAAATGTTGAATTTCTTTTTCATTTTTATCGAAAAAAATTGAAATGTTCTGAAAACAGTTTATTTTTTTCATCGCACTACTTCCAAAAAAATGTTTTTCATAACTTTTTGCTGAGCAGATAGATCTCTACTAGAGATTTTGAGGTTCTAATCTGCAAAAATCAAATTTTGCCCATAGTTGATGCTTTTTTACTCAATATTTTAAAAGAAAAATTTCATCATTTGAATGCACAAAAGATTAAAATTTTTTGTGTTTTAGTGCTTTCAAATGATTTTTATTCAACATGAGTTTAATATTGTTTAAACATTTTTCATTTATTTTTATACAATTACTTTGATGATGTTTGACAATATTTAAAAAAATTAAATTTAATTTCTCGTATTGTGAGAAAAAATAAAATAATATTTATCATTTTTTCCTCATTCAATTTGAAACAAATAAATTCTAATTTTTATTTTTTCCATAGATAGTTGTTCATGTTGAATTTTGTACGATTATATTGTGAAATTATTATTAATTCGTTTATGAAAGCATTCTCAAAAGTAAGGAAACAAATCTGATTAAATTCTTTCGTTTATAAAAATAAGTTAAAATAAATTTTACAAGACCAATATGAAACGAAAACTTGTCAGATTATTTCAGATTTTGTGTTCGTTAATGTTCGGAAATTAAAGACTTTTGAAAAGCAGCTTTAAAAATATTCCAATGCTGTGTTTACATTGAACGAAAACATTGGAAATGTCCAGCCAATGAAAGAATTTTTTGACTTTTACTTTTTTGAGAATTAAGAAGTTGTAAAATCAAAAGAATATTTAAAACAAAGATGCTTTGATGATGAATTTTTGTTTCATCTCATCTCGAAAGTTAAATCAACATTACGTTGTCAAAATGCGTCGCCTCAATCTGAATAAATTATAAGAATGACGTTATTAAAAAATTAAATTAAACACAAAAATAAATCAAAGTTTTGTCTTTTCGTCGTGTTTATATTCCAAACTTTTTCATAAAATAATTTTTTGAGTCAATAGATAAAAACCTTGATTTTGAGAGTTGTGAACGCGATGCTTCAAAAGGTTCTTTAGCAAAGTCTACTAAGAGTTTCCAAGATTGAACAAAGCAAAGAAAATCAATAAATATTTGAAAAATTTTTGAGCAATAGCAATTTAATTCTTTAAAGCGGAAACTTTTGGCCTATCCGGATGGTACAATCAAAGACAAAAGGTTTTGCGATTATTTTAAATTTACGGGTAATAGATCGCAAAAAATTCTGTCATTTTCTGTAGAGTTTATGAAGCAGAATTCTCTCGGAAATCACGAAGTAAAAATAGAAAAATCGTTATAAATCGTAAGTGCGAAAGTATCTTCTTCAATTACGCGTTAAGCCAATATTATATGTAACGATTTTGACAAAAATGTCAATTCATCTCAATTAATTTTTATAGTATAACCTTTGTTTCAAATCATTTTTATTCTTATTCACATTATTTAAGTTTCATTCATATATAATATGGTAAATAAAATTTTACAAAAATTTAAAATTATAAACATTAAAGAACAAATTATTGAAAGCGAAATCACGCGAACTTTCATCAATACTGCTTAACTTAAGCATCGATGCTTAAAATAAAAAATAATAACACTTGTTAAAGATAATATTTAAGAGAGTGCTTATTTAATTTACTTCGTGCCTTGATGTTTGAATTAAGGATTAATTTATCCTTCGATTGTTGTATTAAATTTCAAAAATAAATTTTAACACCGTTGTTAGAATTGAAATTCGAAGCTTCACATTTGCTTTTCTTTCAACATAAATAATATTTAACATTCCATATATTAAAATAAAAAATTATATTATTTTTATTTAATATATTACATTTTTGCTTGAAAATATATTTAAAATACAATACAGGATATTTTTTATATTTGTTGTATATTTGCAATATATTTTCTACTACTAAGGTCAGCTCTCGCCATAAAAATGCCCTCAAAGAGAGTGTTTAAATAAATACATAATAAAGTGTTTAAATGTTTAAACACATGTTATCATCTATTACATCTTTAAATAACTTATTCCGTTTTTAGAGCAAAATTATTCAAATAATTCTTTAATATTGTCGCGCTATAATTTTGCCATCACATTGAACGAAACCACGATCTTCTCAGGTTTCCTAATTCTAAAGTCCGATGTTGACGCGACGTGTTTCCAGGGCCCCGATGACTTCAGTTTCTTGATGAGCGCGCACTAAAAGACCGATCGCGCACAGAGTAACGCGCACAGAATAACGCGCACAAATAACGCGGGGGTATCTCGCGCACTTTAACACGAATGTCCAACGCGACCTTTCCCACACTAAGCCTAAACTTTCCGAAGCTAAGACTTATGATTAAGTTAAGGCAACGGACTCGAGGCCCGGCCATCAGGCCTAGCCGTCGGCCGTCGCATCCGCTGAGCCTGATAGCACCCCCACGCTAAGCTAACCTATATTCGTTCGGACACGCACGGACTCGAGGCCCGGCCTTAAGGCCTAGCCGTCGGCCGCCACATCCGTCCGAACCTAACCCCGCAAAAGCTATTCTAACCTATACTCGGACGAGACACAACGGACTCGAGGCCCGGCCATCAGGCCTAGCCGTCGGCCGTCGCGTTCGCCCGACGCCAGCCTAACCCCT
>NCKU01000603.1:0-37209 GCA_003675995.1 Dinothrombium tinctorium | reverse complement strand
ATTTGGTTTTATTCAATTAGATCAAAAAGATGAAAATTTTATTTTTCACGTTGAAACAATCGATAATTAAAATTTGTGATTAAATTAAACAAAAATTTCACTCGATTATGAGACATGCTTTCAAAGATGAGAATGTCTCTTGTTTAATCAATAAAACTCCATAATATTCACTTTGAAAAAGCATTTGTAACAACAAAATCTATCATTTGATTTAAGATTCATAAGCTGATAAAGCGCATTAAATTATTAAAATTAATTTTATGTGTGATTTCGTTGTGAAAACGAAATTAAAAGAGTGTAATACACGAGATATAATTTAAGGCCATTAAAAGCGTGAAACGATTATTTTATCATCTTGTTCGTTTTCGGCAATCGAATGAAGAGAAGCATTTGGATTGGCTTTAGCAAAGTAGTGGTGCATCGATTGTTTATATAATTTCTCATACATTTGTGAGCCTGTTTGCTTCACCAGTTTACTAAACAAGCTCGAATCATTTTTGAGCAGAATGTATGGAGAATCGAATTCTTCCACTTTTCCGGCATCCAGCACCTGAAATGATGATATTTGATTAAATTTAATTCAAAAAAATTAGACTTACAAGAACTTTATCAGAGTCGATAATCGTATTTAATCGATGAGCAATAGTTAAAACTGTGCAGTCTTTAAACTGTTCTCTAATTTTCTCTTGAATCAAAGAATCCGTTACGTGATCCACGTTTGCTGTCGCCTCATCAATCACAAGAATCTTATTCCTGCGTAGCAAGGCACGCGCCAAACATATGAGTTGACGTTGACCAACGCTAAAATTACTTCCTCCTCCAGTTATTTTTGCATCCAACTGACCGTTTAATTCGACGATAACTTCTTTCAATTGAACTTCTTCTAAAACTTGCCATAAGTCAGCATCAGTTTTCTCGCTGAACGGATCAATATTGTAGCGCACAGTGCCGGCAAAAAGCACAGGATCTTGCGGAATGATGGAGATTTTGCTTCTAAGATCGTGCAAGCCGATGCTTTGAATATCAATGCCATCGATGATTATGGAACCCTCGGGCTCGCAGATTCTGAAGAGACACGAAAGCAAAGAACTTTTGCCAGCTCCTGTGCGACCGACGATTCCTACCTTTTCACCACCTTTAACCGAAATATTCAAGTCTGAAAGCACTGGTTTTTGAGCGCTCTCATAACGCAAATACACTGATTTAAATTCAATTTTTCCTTCATTAGGCCAGTCTGGTGGCGGCTTATTTTCTGGACTGCTGTTTAGCTCCGCCTCTGATGGCAATGTTGTGTACTCAATTATTCTTTCAACCGCAGTCATCTGATTTTCAAATTCAGCTGATTGCCTCACTCCCCATTGAAACATTCCAGTCAACATTAAAGCAGAAGAAAGAGCAAGACCCACATTACCACCGGGCATTCCTATTCAATAAAATGCAACTTGCAATGTTTTTAAAAAAGTGATTTCGTTACCATCAGGAAAAGCCATTAAAACAGCAGTGACAACGATGATGTAAGAGATGCAAACCCAATCCAATACCACACCTAACGCTCTTGAGCTGCACAAGAACAAAAACCATGTACCCGAATGATCGTTTAAAAAGCAATTGAATTGTTGTTGAAAACTCTCTTCGCGTTTGAATGCACGCAGTGTTGTCAATCCCGTAATGGTGGTATTAACGTGGGAGTAAACCGGACTTCGAGCTATAAAAAGTTTTATTTTATTTAATTTTATTTTTTCTTATTTTCCTCGCCAAACACTTACCCATCCCTTCATATCTTTTAATGTCTCGAGCTGTTCGAATGTAAATATTTCTTAGACAAAAAATGAAAAACGTCATCATTATCGCCGGGATCACTAAATAGATGTTGATAATCGCTACTACAACCATGATACCAAACGCATTTAGCAATGTCTTTAAAATTAAACGTTAAATTTAACTTGATATGATCGTATACTAACCAAATTCAAGTCGAAAGAAGTAGCTGGCATTGATTCGTCTATTATTCCTAAGTCTCTGGCGAACCGATTTAATATTCTCCCTTTACATGAAAATATTATTCGTTTCGTGAGAAGAGATGATTTTTTTTCAAACTTACCAACAGGATTTTTATCAAATATAAGCATAGGCGATCGGAGAAGACGAAAAAAGATTTTGTTGTGAAGATTGACAGATGCTCGCATGCACATGGAGAAGAATGTTGTTGCTCTCATTAATGTGGTTATAAACAATGCTGCGTTCAAAGCGCAGTAAATTATTGTATAATAGCTGTTGACCGAATCATCGGAAGGAGTTGCTGCCTCTTCCATTGTTCCATTTGCAATGCTCGAGTTCGTCGAATTGAAAAATGTGCGGAAATGGTAATTGTCTTCGGCGTTGGTCCAAAAGGTAAGCCAAAAGTCACAAGCATGGAAAAGAGTTTGTGAAAGTATTGTCGCAATAACCACAATTAGCACAAAAAATACTCCAGCACCAGATTTTATGTACTGCCAGTAAACTGTAGCCTTTACAGAGCCCATCATTTTCGTCTCCTCTTCCACTTTTGGTTGCATTTCAAAATCTGTAACACCAGGATCGTTGCATTCAGAAGCGATAAACGATTGAGATCTTGAAGAGTGACGAACGATTTTTTCTTCATTAGCTTCTTTATTCTGTTCTTTCTTCTCTTGATGAATAAAATTTAGAAAATCCAATCCTGTGTTGATGAGTTCATCGTATGTACCGTAAGCAATTGATTTTCCATCTTGAAGCACTAAAATCTTGTCCGCTTTTTCAATGAACTGAATTTGATGCGTTACAAGAACGCGTGTTTTGTTCTCTAAATAGCCCATTATACACCTAGATGCATAATTTTTAATCACTATCATTCATCTCGCAATATTTTATGACATGTCATTTATTGTGTAAGCAATTAGAAACTCACTTTTCGAAAATATGTTTGGCAACTGCTGCATCGACCGCACTTAAAGGGTCATCTAATAAGTAAATGTCAGCAGAAGAGTATAAAGCTCTACGAAAAACTTATCAGTGCGAAATCGTTGAACTTTTACAATACCTTGCGAGCGAAACTCTTGCCTTTTGACCTCCGCTCAGCGATACTCCTTTTTCTCCAACTAACGTTTTATCGCCAAACTGAAGCAATTTGAAGTCTCTATTCAAAGATGTGACGTAAGCCACTTTTTTATATTTCTCCTCGTCGTATTCGCGACCAAACAAGATATTATTTCTTATGCTTTCATTAAATGACCACGGCTCTTGCGAAGCGTACGCAATTTCACCTTTCACAGATATTGAGCCCTTGTAATGAGATAACTCATTGAGGAGTGCCATTAGAAAAGAACTTTTGCCGCTTCCTACTGAGCCAATAACAGCTAATAATTCTCCTCTCTTAATATCAGCGAAAATATTTTTCAAACACGGTTCTTCCGAATCTTTGCTCCACCATCCAAACAATTTTTGCACAACAATTGTTCCATTTTTATCATCTCCATTATCAGAACAACTTATATTTGGTGTAATTGCGCGCACTTCTTTCTCTTCGAGCAATAAAAATTTCTGAGTAAAGGAAAAGTTTTTCATTGTCTTTGAAATTCAAATTGTGTAACAAACTTGTATTCGTTTACACGAAACCAAAGCTTCTGCGCCCAATCCTATTGCTTGTGGAAACCATGAAGTTACTGACATTCTTAAATTGTTAAACATTGCAACAGTTACAAATACTTTTTCGGCGCTCAAGTGTCCGCCAACTAGAACATAAGTGACGAAACAAGCAAATAGAACAATTCGCGATGTGACGAAAAAAAGCGACAAGTTAATCGCTTTTAACATGCAAGCCATGCGTATTCTACTCACTTCTCGTCTGAAACAAAAATTTTGTCAGCACGCTTAAAATTTCATATTTAATTACTTTCTTATTTTTGCAATTAAATCTGCGAATGGCTTTTCCCACGAATACATTTTAATCACTTTCATGCCACCGATTATTTCGCTCATCAATCGAATTCTTTCATCCGTCAATGACGCTGTTTTCCGACGTATTTTTGCAAAAAATCTTCCCATTACTCCTTGAAATGGAACGAAAAATGTTAATATTGCCACACCGACCAAACTCGAAGGTCCGAGATATTGCCAAAGTATAAGGACAACGATTAATCCTTGTATAGGTGCCAAAATAATATATCCACTCATAATCGACACCTGTGATTAATTTTTATTCACTATTTATCGATGTATACTGATTTTCAAATTTAAAATTTGAATTTTTTCTCTTCTCAAATCTTAAAGAGAAAATTTGAAATGTTTGAAAAACTAATTTTTTTCTCTAAATATTAGAAAATTTAAAACCTCACAAAGAAATTGAATTAAATTTTATTACGATGTAGATGTGAAAAGTGTGAGAATTTCGTTTTTAAGCATGAGCTTACCTCGTCAAATCTGTTAACATCATTTGATAGCAGATTAATTATTTGACCGACTGTAGTTTTCGATAGCGAGGAATTATGAAGTTTTAATAATTTTCGATAAATCAAACCCATACAAGCGATTCTCACTCTCATTCCGATGTGAGAAGAACAAAGAATATAAGGATGATGAGTTGCTATAAAGAGTGCGGAGCAAAGACAAACTCCAGCGGCGCAGAGATAAGCGTATAAAGGCTCAACAGATCCCGGATCACTAAAATATCGTACAACAATTCCTAAAAGAATGGGTTGAAATAAACGAAGAAGCCATTCCTAAATCGTGAATTCAAATAAAATGTGCGGATAAATCTGATATTTTGATCGCCTAGAACCAACCTCATACATTCCCACTAAATTTAATGTTATCCATTCAAAGCCAAAAGTGCGAAAAATTGCGCAAGCTAAGCTTGGTTTTTTCGAAGCTAGCTGTTTCTTCCATGCTCTAAAACGAAAGAAAAAAAATTAAATTTGAAATTACCCAGTCGAGAGTCGAGTGTACCCTGTTAGTTTTTCGCTTAAAATTTTCACATCGTCCTTTGCTGGTGCTTTGTACATATCTTGAAACTCCAAACTCTGTTTCCATCCCCTTATGAAAATGGGAAATATCCAACTAAACGAAGAAATAAATTTAAGAGGGATCGTTTGCTTATTTTTAAACATAATATTGTTTTAAAAAAGTTCAAAAGCGAAATATTTAACAAAACCTACCGAAAAGTAATTTTCGATAAAAGACCTACACGATCCCATTTGGCTGATTTTAAAATTTTTTCATCCTTTTCCATAATTCTACAACTTTTTTGTATAATCTCGACAATGCGTTGAGCAGAAATGAGACAATGAAAACGAAATTTATAATTTCGATGTTCTATATAATAAAAGAGTTTTATCAAAAAGAAACTACGAACATTGACAGTTAACGCAATTTATACTTCACATTAAAGTTTTACAACTTTTATCGAACAAATTTCTTTTGTAAATAACTCTGATGCTGAGAACTAAATAACGCACCGTTATTGGGAGCTTTTCAAAAGAGTAAAAGTCTAATTAGCTATCATAAACTAACTTACAAATTTAGCGAAAAATAAGCTACTTATAAAATACTTTTTTATAACATTCAAATGAGTGCTCTCAATCGATCATTAAGTCAAATAAATAAAAATAAATTATTCAGATTTTTCTAAATAGTAAATGTTTGAGTTCCAATAAGCAAATAATGAACAAACAAAAAAATTTCATATCCAAAATTTCCATATAAATTGTGTTATTAGAAGATAACGTATATTTTGTCCTGTTTAGAATTTGCTAGTGGCAGTGTTTAGAATTTGCCCTGGCTATCTAATGTAACATATAGTAAACGAATCGAAAAAGTAAAAAAGAAAAGTTCAAGCATCTTATTAGCATATTGGGCTTAATAAAAAAGAAAGAGAGTTTTTCGGCTCTTTCTTTTTTTGTTCACTAAAACTTAGCATAAACAAAAAATTTTAACCTTTAGATAAAAATTACATTTTTCATAGATGTGAAAATTGTGCGTGAGGAAATTTATTCGCTTACAATTAGTTAGAACTTAAACTTTCTTTACAATTCGATTCCTTCTCATTAGACAAAATGAATATGCTAATTGTTGAAGAGAAAATCTATCAAAATTGTCATCTGAAATGGATTTAATTGTAATTTGGCAATCCGGAGTGTGGATTTTACTGAGCCGAACATTCATATTTGGTGATAACTAAGAGATTTCAATGACAATGGGAAGACTTCGACTTAATGAAGATTAAAAATAGCTATTAATAGCTTGATCAAAAGCATTTCGTCTGGAAATCTTCAAAATTTGTGAAAAAGCACTCATTTTCGGGTAATTTTAGAAAAGCGAATGTTTCAGAGTAAAATTTACGACTTTGTTTTTCAAAATTCTTGTGTGGAAAGGATGTCATAGATTACGTTGTCAAACTTACCCTCTTTGGGGTGTTACCTAAAGTTGTGTAAATACTACGACAAAAACGAGAGAGGAGACCTTATGTCTTTCTCTTCCACTGTGTTTAGTCAGAAAATAAACTCAGAAACTGCCAAGTGGTGTCTTAATTTTTTTTTTCATCACAGAATGGAATGCTCACTTTGAGAAATTAAAGTGATAAAGTACGCGAATTAAATCTTCTTAATTGATCAATGTTGAATTGTGTTTCACTATGAAGAGTTAGTAAAGAAAACCTTGTGCTAGATATCTCGAAAGTTACACTCGCAATTACTGATTTATAAATGCTTGTGACGCCAATTTCACAATATACATAATTGATTTTATTTGTTTCAAAAAACTTATCTTACATTGATTAACGCGCTTTTGAATTAATGATTTCAATTGTAATAATAATAAATTCCACTTTCTTGCCAACAATAACAGTGTCGATGATGGGAAAAGTTTCTCATCTAATCAAATACCGATTTTCTGAAACTAAAATTAAATCCGGGAGTAGCAATAATAATAATAAACACTTCAAATTAAAGAATTTTACTCTAATTAGGTAGTCAAAATTTATAATTGTAAAGATTAAAAACAAAAGGTTTCCTCACAACCAATAATTTGACTTTTTTCATTCAAAATGAAAGATTTACTCACGTTCGCATGAATAAGTCCATTCTCTATCAAAAATTTCATTTTAATGATCTTGCGATAAAAGCAGACAAATTTTTATTTCCTAAACTGTATGTTTCTGATATAAAGTCACAAAAGATAAATTTCTTTCGCTATTTGAGTTCGAAACAAGGGCTTATCGCTGCAAGAAAAAGATCGTTAGAAGCTTTGAGTACTGTGTGGATGCCCAAATGGAGTTCGAGCTTTCGGGTGAAGTTTAATCTCTAGCCCAAAATCTGATCAAACACCTGAAATTTTGAAATGTTTTGATTGTCTGAATCGTGAGTCTATTTTGATCTATTCTTCATACTGTTTACAAGTTACAAACTTTGTTGCCATAATTTTAATATTTTTACTTTCAAAATATTATTAATTAGTAAGACAAACTCTGATGAACACTTCATGTTAAATGATGTTAATCATTAGATGTCACACTGTTGTCGCCTGGAGATGCTGTATTATTATCAATGTTTTCTAAAGTATTTTTTATGGAAGTATCACAAGTGGAATGGTCAACAAAAGTGTTTTGGCAAGCATCATTGTAGGTCGGGCATGTATCTTTTGAAATTTCATTGTAAGACGGCGGATCATCTTTTATTTGCTGTTCACTTATCGAAGTTGCGTGATCAGTTCTCGAACGCTGGACGCTAAGTTGATAAGTGTTCATCGCCTGACCATTGCTGCGGTATCGTTCGAAGTTAAGTGAATGAAGATGGTGTAAAAAATGCGACGGAGAGGAGCGAAAACGTGGTCTATGAATGCGTATGAAGCGAGATCGAAGTCGTTTACCGTGTCTAGCGGCAAAAGCGCATAAAATGAGCATTAGAAAAATAAGAACAATAAACAGTGCGAGTAAAAATAAGGAAAGATTATTGTGTTTCTCATTGTTAATTGTATATAAAACGCATTTTTGTTCAGTCGAATTCCAATAGCCATTCGGACAATAATACCTCTCAGAACGAAGCTTGTTCATTTTCTGACGTTAACTTTCACCGTCAATCGAGAATACTAAGCCAGATTAACGCTAAATAAACGTTGCATGTTTTTGCCTTCACTTTTATTGAATTATTAAATGAATCTTCAACTCGACGCAAGCATTGATTTGATTGTTCGTCGTCTTCGTAAACACCACAATCACTTGATTTTGGTACACAAATATTTAGCAATAGCTAAGGCAATCGTCGTTCGAATTGCACGCAATATCTTCGACCGCTTCCACTGATGTCTTGTTTCAAAGCTTTGCTATTTTTTTCATAATACTTTCCTTTATAATTTTCTCTTTTTTTCGAGCCTTGAATTAAATAAATTAAATTAAAGTCCTTCAAAAAATTCCGATTCAATAGAAAATTTAAAACGTTCGCAAGAATTTTAAAAATTCACTTTTATTATAAAACATTTTTTTTAAATACGATGACTTTTATTCGTAAATTCGTGGATCGTTTGTATCAACATTAACATTTTAATTTTTAATTGAAACAACTTTTCAAAAAAGATGCTCAGTGGAATTACATCCGAATGGGAGGATTGCTTCATTCACGTGATTTTTTGCTTCTTGCCGAATGAATGAAAAAATCGAAAGTAACAAATGTGAACACGTCAAATATTTGCGCAAAATTTAAAAACTTTACATTTAAAAAACATTTTTAAAAAGTAAAAAGAAAAAACAGGTAAAGCAAAACAGTGGATCAGCTCACCTAATTAATGAAAAACTCATGTGTGGTATAATTAGATAGCTTTTATAAAATTAATTAAATTTACTATACGGAGCCGGGCGCGATATCAATGATTACTAAATTACTGTGACAAAACTTCAATACTTTCAATCAGATGGACAGTACTGATCTAACTTTTGTTCATTTTTGTCTATTGTCCTACTTTATTCTCTTTTTCTCTGTACCCAAAAATTAAAATGTCTTTACATTATTTACTTTTATTTCGTTAAAAATACATTTTGCTATGAATAAAATAAAATGAATAAATAAAAGCTTTTGAAAATTATGGTGTTCACAGTAATTCTTTCAAAATAAATGGACTGATTTTGATTTTTTTTTCATATTTAATTCATAAGCAATTAAATTATAATATTTTTTCACCTCGTTAGGTTAAAATATTCTAGCAATGCATTAAACATTTGATATTTTAAGTACTTTTCTTGCTTCTCTTCCAAAAATCAGGCCAATTTAATTAAGGCATAAATGATGCTCAGAATTAAGTCAAAGTTAGTAAAATGCCCAGGCACCTAATGCATAAACATTATTTGATTAAAAATTTTGGTCGTAAGCAGATATGAATGAAATTTTTTTCTCTTCAAAGGGCACAAATTCAGGCACGTTGTTCGCATTAACAATCAATAGCAAACTAGAATTGACCTATTGATAATTTTTCGCTTTTGGTCATAGAAATAGTAAAATTTTAATTGTGAGCATTGCTCATATCACGTTCTTCAATATTTTCTTTTAGTTTATCGATTTTTGATACGTAACATTTTGAACACTTCAATTCGAGTTTGAATAAAGTCTTAAAACTTTAACTTGAATATTACTTTCATTTTTAGAATGAGCACTTTTAGAGTTTTCGAAAAGTTTACGGTGCCCAATTTTGCACTTGTTTACTAGATTGAAACCTGGTTCAAAATAAAGATTATAACTAATATCGTATAAAAAGTGAAAATAATTAATTTTGTTGAACATTAATCTAAAGCCCGTAAATGATAATTGCTAATAGTCGTACCATAAGAGCATTGAAAACCATAGTATAAGAGTTATGCATTGTGACCATGTCATGATCAATTCCTTTAAAGCAAAGTTTTGGTTGAATTTGGATGTAAAATTTTTACAGCGAAATCATAATACTTTGACATGTTTAAAACATTTAAGCTAATCAACCTAATTATTTATCAAAAGTGGCATGTGCCGATGTCGATTTGAATATCGTTTGATTGTGAAAACATCGGACGCGTTGACATTTTCATCGCTTCTTCGTAACTCGGTGGCTGATCTTCCTCAATTACAGTTTCAAGATTATCAAATCTTTGGATGCTAATTTCTAGACTTGAAGGTAGAAGTGAAATTTCGGAAGATGGAGTTTCGATATTGCTTTCAACGCTACTTTGATTGCATGTTTGGACCTGTGAATCGCTTGTTCGACTATCAACTTTGCTCATTTTCCAACACGAAAAGCAAATGATCAGAAACGAAACCACCGCAATCGCGCCGGCCATAATGTACTTGAGTGTATCTCGACCTTGGTACACCATTCTTTCGTCGACTATACACAAATTTTTTTCATAATCCCACTTCAGCCCGTTACCGCAACCGATTTCGAAGTGAGGAAATGCTGTGGTTGTCAGCAAAATGCTTTTGCTACATACACCTTGTAAGCAAACGAGAGCATTCTTACACTCGTAACTCCACGAGCATTTTTGACCGACTTCCTTGCCTTGCGAAATGTCTTGCATGAAACTTTTTAAAGCCGCGTGAAATTGACACGCGTTCTTACTCGCGATGTAAATGTAATTCTCACGACATTGACACACATTCGACGGAGAGCAAATACTGTTCAATATTTGTTCACAACCATTAGTTGAATTACACACGAGCTTTTCCATTTGAAGATGACAATAGGCAATCGAGTAATGAACAAGCTTTTTACGAGTATTTCTACAAGCGATAGAATTTTCAATTGATTTCAGAATAATTTTTATGCCGTTCGAACAAACATTTGTCGAATTAACGTTAAAAACTAAGGAATACAGTTCAGAACACACCCAAGTGATATGCGGCGAATCAATCTTATGCAGCGATCGATGTTCTTTCGACGCTGTGGTCGTCTAATAAATTACACAATATTGAAACACTTGATTTTAGACTGATATACATGAAAATGTATATTTGATAAGCGTCGTTAGCATAAATATTGACGCAGTGATCGATTACTGAATATTTTGCAAATATTGAAACATTGCTAATAATCTTTTAAAGATTAAAAGTTTCTTAATATAAATTCATTTTTTTAAAAATCTAGCCATAAAATATCTTTCAATAAAATTTTATAATTATAAAAATGATGCAATATACCAAAAACATTTCTCATTTTTTATTTTTGAAATGCAAATTAAATTTTTTCACGTATTTTGCTTTTTACCATTTATTATGTTATAGATGAATTACTGTCGATGAAACTTTGAAAAAATCAGAATAAATTTGAATGAAAGCAAAATTACACCAATTAATTGACAATGGAGGGTTCCCAAGTGCAACTCAATCATATTAACCAAATTAAAAACATAAAAAAACACAATGAAACATATGATATTGTAGTTTATTATTGGTATTATGTATAGATTTCTAATCATAACAACAAATCTTTGACATAAAACAACTCGTTAGATGAGTTAATTTTTGTTTAAAAAACTTAATTCAAATTTTTTAATTTTGAGAATTTTTCACATAATCAAATTTTCACTAATTTACTTTGAAGCACTTCGATTTCTTTAATTTTTAACACCAACTATGAATTTTTAAGAAATACTTTTAATATGAAAATAGAAAATATTTTTAAGTCAAAAATACTTAAATTGATTTTAATAAGTAATAAATAATTATTCAAAAAAAAATCATTTCGTATAATTTTCGCTCAACCTGCTTAATACAAAGTTTAATTTAAAAAAAAATTAAAAAAATCTTTTGTTCATTTAGTATGTTATTTTGAACTATTTTCTCACAATTAAGTCGCATTAATTCACTCTTAAGTTAAATTATATGAGAATATTAATGCTTAAGAAAATTTTTAATATATGAGACGGACATTTTGAAAAATTAACGAGCTTAAAACGATGAGAAAACTTGATTATAAAAATTTTCGCGCGCAAAAAAAAGCAAACATGACGAAAAAGTTTTGAATACTTTTCTCGAAGCAGTTTTCTAAAAAAAGAATCCTTAAGAATGAGCATAAAGAGGAGCAGATTTAATCCAGTTTCCATGGCAACCGTTTCGATCCTGATTTCTGGTAAAACATCGTTTATCGATTAAATCGAGCCGATTTAATCGCAAATCAAATTTGAACGTTAAAATAAGTTATCTCAAGATTTAATTTACAATATAATAGTCATCTTTTAATTTGATCGTTTACTGTATTTTATACAACGCATTTAATCGATAATAGAAATTTTTTATTACTCATTTTTTCAAACAAAGATAAATTAAGAGGAAAAATTAATTTTTTATACTATGACTGATATGATATACAGACAACATTCATGGTGAAATTATCGATGCACGCATTTTTGTATCGTTCATTTTGGTAATTTGAATAGTATCACAGAATGCAAGGAGATCTCTAAATGGTGAATGAGCTGTATACAGCCTGGTTCAAATTAATTGGCTTCTTTATCGAGGAAAATATATCGAAGAAATCGGCTTTGAATGGCGTTGATAGCCAGTTTATTTGAAATAAACTGTAGGTACTTCAGTTGCTATTTGTTTTGTAAATTTAGTCGATTTTTATTTAATTTCGGTTCAATAGACGCATTCACCTGCTGATAATTACTCATATTGCTTGCATCGTGCGATTGCGAAAATTGGGCGCGCATAGTTTCTTCATACGATGGAGGAGGTTCGTCCAACGCTAAAGCGTCGGAATTTATGGAAGTATCTGCTTCCTGATTCGTACTGCTTGGCAGTGAAAACGAAGCGAGAGGAATCGCAACGTTCGAAATTATCTCCATATCAGTGAAAGGTTGTCGTCTCGATTCTTGTAAGCCAGAGTGACGGCGCGCCACTTTGCGTCGTTGATTTTGGCAAATGACCATAATTAAAATGATAATGACCGCTAACAGAACAGAGCAAAACAGAGCTAGGAAGAGTCTAGGATCAGAGTTGAGGTAGGAGTCTTCGATGCATTTTCCATCATCCCAGTGCGCGTTTTGACCGCAGTCGAATGTAGATGGTGAGTGGCCAATATTGGCCCCAAACGTTTTGGAAATGCCGACCTCACCAAATTTTCTATTAAAATTTTTACTAAGCGAAAACTGTTTAAAATTAAGTAAAAAACAAACCTCGGTTCACACTTTCTTTGCTGTGAGCAATAAAGACCAACTCTACATTCTTCAGCCTTATCGCACGGCTGTCCAATCTTTTTGCGATCCCACAATATTTTCAGAATGCTTTCGAAATCAGAGATGCACTCGTTGCGATTCGGTTTGAACGTAAATCCAGCTTTGCATACGCAAGTGAAATTGTGACAGCGACTGTTCTTTATGTGCCGACAATCGTAGTTGGAAAAGCAAATTCCGTTATACATCGCTCTCGATGGTTCGACGCTTGAAATCAAGAAAAAACAAATCAATCGATTGAACGTTGCTGCGAACGCGGAGTGGAAGAAAACTGAAAAATGAGTTGACCTTCGATGCTGAGCAGCGATGTGCAATGCTTTCGCTTATTTTCTAACGTTTAAAACTCATTTCATTCAATTTCATTCTTTTGACATTGATTAGAGCTTACTACAAATTCAGTGACCAAGTTCACTGGTTTCTTTTGTTCGATCGATTCTTTCGCTCGCGATTTGTGCGAAATTATACAGCGAATGATGCAATAGACGAAAGCAGATTGATTACATAAGCTTTGCACGCACGACTTTAGCTTCTCAATCAGCGTAATTCATTAAACGCGACGAGAAGTTCCGTGATTTACTCTCACACCCAAAATTAGTTTTAATCGCGTGTTGAACAAAGCACAAAAAAAACTGAATGCAAACGATTCAGTTTGTGTCGCGACTTTACGTTATTTGATCGCGAAGCGTGCACTCAACGTTTCACTGTGAACATCTAAGCGCGAAGGTGAATAGCTTACATTGCATTCACGCGCCACATTTTACTGCGTAAAGCGTATACACAAAAGCCGAAAGGTTCTTTGACTCGTGTTTAACTGCTTCGAAGAAATTACGTAACATTTGTTTTAACTCTCTCTTTAAATTCGATTTAAAAAAAAACTTACTAGAAATGCAAAAATAGTTTTCACTTTAATTGTACTTTGATCGACGGCGACGAATATTTTCTTGACTAGAATAAGTTAACGATTTAAAATTATTTTGATCGATACACACACACACACACTCATATGAGCACTAATGAGGCAAATGTGTTTGCTATATAATGCGTTTAAAGTATGTTGTTTGTCTTTGCAAACGCTTTAAGTTCCTTAGCTTATCAAAAGATGAAGCACACTTGGTAAAGTTTCAATTTTAGAAACTGTTTTCATTTGAAAATTTATTGATCCGTTTAAAAGCTTATCGGATCAATATTTTTGAAAAAAATACTTCAAAACAAATTTTTAGATTAATTTTGTTTTTATGGATCGCTTCGTATAAAATGTTTATCGATAATCGCTTTTAAAGCTAAAAAATAAATGCGGGCAACTTACCAATTTTTTTTTGTAACTTCGAATGAAAATGTTGAGTACAATTTGTGAGAACGTTTTGCTGTTTCAGTTTGCGCTCATCTGATCACTTTCGAACCTTTTATAACTTGATTCACGATTCTTCTCATTTCCGCCGACGAAGTGTTAGTTGGAAACAGATAAAGCTTAGGTTTATTGTTTTATTGTTTAAAGGTCGAAAACAATAGCACAAGGCTAGTTTCGGGAAAGAGAGAATGCCTTTCACTCTTACGATGAAAAACAATAAACAGATTCAAACTATTTATTCAATTGATTTAATCTACTTTCTATTTTTGCCTAAATTTAAATTAATGAGTAATTATCATGAATGCTAATTTTTTTTTTTACTTTACAAGCAAAGCTTACTAGAGATCTGCATGGGAATGAAAACTCATTGCATTCCTTTCCATTACCACAGCTACCATTCTTATTCCCATTTCCATTCTCATCGCAATTAAAAAACTCAAAAGAAATGTCGATTTCAAAAAGATTTATTCATTAGACCAAGTATGAAAGGTTGAAGTTGGGATGTCTCTTTGTGCCGAGGTTGTTGCATCAATACATAAAATCTTACTAATGAGCGTAAATTTCGCATTGCTGATCTTACAATTAGCGATCGATGTTTTCTATTAGATCTACACTTTGTTGAAAAACTGCTTTGTATTCGCGAATATTTCATTCCCATTCCCATTATCCCATTAATATCATCCCATCATATTATTCCATTAATGGAATGGGAAAATATGGTACCCCATTCCCCTTATCGTCCCATGCAGACCTCTACTCTAAAGCTTACGTTTTGGAGACCACCGTTTCTTCAGATCTTAAGAAACTGCTTCAAATAAACTATTGACCCTAGTTTTACATTTTATGCCAAAAAGAGTGAAATGGGCCATATTCTCGGCAATCAATTGTTAACAAAGTTAAATTGACGCTGTTCACGCTTAAAATGTATTCTGTGTAGTTCCAACTAATACTTCAGCGGCGGAAGTGAGAGATATCGAAAGTCAAGTCGTAAAGGATTCGAAAGTTAGCAGATAAACGCAAACTGAAACGAAACTTTTTTCACAAATTGTACTCAACATTGCCATTCGAAATTTAACTTGAGAAAATGCGAGCAAGTATTTCGATCAATAAATAAAAAATAAAAAAATAAAGATCTAAACATTGAGCTTCAAATATTTTTGATTTCTGTTCAATTTCGAAAGCAAAGTCAACATTTTCGACATATCAAAATGTGATCACTAGTTTGACTCAACAATCTCGCTGCTTGAATTTTACGCGATCAATTTACAACAATTTAGAAATAAATTTTAAAATAATTTTTTATTAAAAAATTTTTTTCTTAAAAAATGTAAGTGAAGATTGAGCAAATTTGAGAAATTTGTAATGAAATAAATGCATTTTACTTGCTGAACAATAATCATTCTCAGAGTATGTGGCTGTTAGAGTGAATGCTTTTAAGTTTTTAACGATTTTAGCTCGTATTTTGCACATTTTAACTTATTCTTTAAAGTTGTTTTCTTCATTTTGCAAATTTTAAGAAGCATTCGCTTTAATTAGTTTTGGATTAGTTATTCTGTTTGATCTTTTACTTGCATAACAGAGTAAGCAAAGAATCAATGCTAGAGAAAGAAAGCATCCGACGACTGCTAAAACAATCTTTGTGCTCGCTTCTATACTTTTCGCTCCAGTTGAATTTGCGAGCAAATTCTCTTCACACGAATTGTTCTCGCAACTCATTGCAACTTTTTTAAACCGAGCTTAAGTCGAAAATTAATTTTTCAAAGTAAATAAATAAAATTAAATTTGTCTTTTAAAGTTGCGCTATAAACTTCCGCATAAATTCGATTTCGTACAGCATCCAACATTGCTCATTATAAATACCTGAAAATTAAATTTAATTTCACAAAAAAATTATAATTTAATTTGAAACGTACTTACATTGAGGTTATTTGCTTTTTTAAACCATTTATCTTAAAGAATTATTTTCTGATGCTAAAAATTGCGTTTTAAAGTGCTTTTAACGGCAGTTCAATTTCAAATTTAGTTACTAAACAGGAAATAACTTGTCCATGTTAACAATGTTGAGCAAAATTTGATGAACACCTTAATAATCTCGTTGAAAAAACTTCTTCACCATTGCTTCGTCGAATTTTTTAATTTTCGAGTTTAGAAAATTTAAGTTCTCGTTAACTTTATTTATGCAAATGAAGATTTAATTTAATTTTAAGAAACAATTTAAGCGTAAAAG
Organism: Dinothrombium tinctorium; assembly: GCA_003675995.1. Classification (NCBI taxonomy): domain Eukaryota; kingdom Metazoa; phylum Arthropoda; class Arachnida; order Trombidiformes; family Trombidiidae; genus Dinothrombium; species Dinothrombium tinctorium. The sequence continues at coordinate 20,433 of NCKU01000603.1, read as the reverse complement.
TCACAGAAATCTTTTAAAAGTCTCATGAACAATATTCTTAAAAATTGTTCTCTACAAGATGCTTCAAAAAAGAGTAAAAACTCAACTGTTTATAAATTTATCAAACGTTCACTTTAAATTTTAAAACAAGCGTTTTTCATTCACACGACGGCAAATTGTGCATTAATGCTGTTTGTATTTTTATAGCGAAACCATCACAACTTATTTGAATCACTTGGCACGACGCTGAGGAATCGATCTAAATAAACTCTCGTTTTTTGGTGGTGAATTAGAATTTGGTTCAATCGATGTAACATGACAGAAATGAAACTGTCCGACGCAGAACGCTAAGGGATGTTCGCAATTTGCGCCTTTTAACGCTCGATTTGTGCTTTATTGATAAATACACATTTGAAAATTTAGATCGCCTAGCTCATCCTTTTGTGACAAGACTTACATTTGCTTTTTTTAAAGCGATAATTCGTTTACATTTTAGCGAAATCATTATTGATATGAATAAAGTGGAACTTTGCTTTTATGAACCGCTTTTTAGGAGAAAAAACGAGTTCATTACAAAGATTTTGCCAAAACTACCAAATTAGGCTTGAAAATTTTGTTCATAAAAACGAGGTTTGATTATATTGAAATGTTAGTGAATCTCATCTCTTAAATGTTTAAAATTATGATCAATTAAATCGATTTTATTTAAAACGATTTATTTTAAATGTGATTATTTTGAATTTAAAATCGCATTTATTTACAAATTTTAAGAATTTCTTTAAATAGAGAATTTTAGGAATCGCTAGAGCAAATTAGTAAAAAAATTTATGTTTTCGTTTAAGAAAGAAAAGAAAAAATTCATTCTCAGCGAACGTCAATGTACACTTGATTCGTTAGAATCGCTTGTTCATAAGAAGGAAGCGTATTGTTGATCTCTGATCGAAAGCTCGATTTTGAAACGTTTTCATCGACATTTTGAATCACCTGTTCGTAAGATGGAAGAGGATCAAAATGACGCGAATGTGTTTCACTCGCTTCATTCTCTCGCTCGTTTTCGATCGCGTCCGACGAATCTCTGCTGTCGAATCCGGCTCGATGCAAGCGATCGTACACAGCGTAAAGGCAAATTGCGATGAATAAAACAACTCCCATTATTATCAGCGTGAAAAAGAAGAAAACAAGAACAATGAGCCATACAATGCTCGGAAAATACTGGTTCATAATTAAACGCGAAATCATGCTTTGATTTTACATTTTGCCGCTCACACATTTGCCTTTATTGTGAAGGCAGCAGTAAAAAAGTGTATTACACGATTTGCACTCGGCTAATCTGCTAAACAGCGATTCACAAATGCAATGTGTACAAACGCGAGTTCAATTTTGCAGAGAATCGGCGAAACGAGTGAATGTTGAAAACGTTGAAGCAAAACACAATTTCAATCATTTACAACTTCAAATCACACGAATGCAAATCGTTCGTTTTTCGTTTATCGTTTTTTGCTAAACACGAACGAGAAAGCAGCACCTTTTAGCCTTTAGTTACGAATCAATTTTCTTTCGCTTTAAATGAAAGCAAGTAAAGGCAAAAACTTAGCCTTCTTTCAATGCGCACAAATTGAAGAGAGAGAGAGAGAGAGCATATAGAAATAAGAGCTTTGTGCGACCTGTAATCACACTTCACTGCAATTTTAGAATTTTACTTTTTTATCTTTTATTTCGTCAAAAGTGTGAAAAACAATAATTTTTTGTATTCTTCGTTTGAAAATTTATTGCCTCTTGTTAAATTAGCGATAATTAAGACACGAGGGTTTATTGTCGGCGAAGACGGAGCGATATGTGTAACGTGTGCGGGTGATAGACTCAAGCGGACGGTTGATTTCAAGTTTAAACGCTAGCATCATTAAAAAACGGATTTGCATGCAAACAATTGTTTCATGACCATATGTCGAATCAAATACTATTTCGAATATATTTCGGCAAGCTGTGCTCCTCTCGTTTATACGATTCGCTGTGTTGCTTTAAACCATAATCGCTGAACAACGGACGCATAGGAGCCAATCTGATCACTGTTTCGTAAGGTGGGGGCTCTTCTGGGATTGGAACCACAACTGCTTGATGATCCTCGCTACTGTGAGTCCAAAATGGTTCGTTTACCTGAGTGAGAACCATGCCAGATGTGTTCGTAAATGAAATGCTTTCTTCAAAGTCCTCAGCTGGCACTCGCCTACGCGGTGAAACATTTCGACGGTTATTCTTACGGCGACATTTGTTGCAAAGTGGAATCAGCATCATGAGAAAAAGCGCAACAAATATGATCGAAGCGAGAGAGGAATACGTAAGACGTTTGCTAAATTCTTGAGTGCCACAGCTGCTTCTGATGAAGCCAAAGTAATAGATTCTATGGCAATTTCTGTTTCCAGAATTCGCTGCCTTTTCTGAGTTTGAGTAAGACTTGCGAAAATAATCATTAACAAAAATGCAAATGCCGTTTGAGCAAGTAAGGCCATCGTCGCAGTCTCCCAAGCATGACTGGCCTATCTTCTTACGAACACCACTCTCGGAAATTCTCTTTTCTAAACGATTGTACGAAATGCATAAATTTTTGTCTTTGTCGAAAACAAAGCCAGTGTCACAATCACAAACTTTGCTTGAAGAACAAGTGCTGTGAGCAATTAAGCTTGTGCAGTCGAGTGTTGAATTGCATGAAGCTCCAATTGTTCCCATTGAGATAATTGATCAAACTTTGGTTTAAACCAAGCACTTTAATCTAATTGAAGCATTCACCGAGATGATTCGCAAGTAAGTTTCACTTTCATTTCATTCGGACGACGGAATAACATTCGCTTAGCTGCGGAGAAAATAAATTATACACACACACAATTCAATCCTAGCAACAAAAATTCAAATTGTCACACTGAGTGCACACACTCGTGTAACTTGCAACGGTTTACGTCGATTAATGTCGGACTCGAAGATCACGAGTGCTGCGAACATTCGAATTTTTTTCTCTTCTCATTAATATAGAAGTTGGCTTTTTTGAACACCACGAACAAAACAGAAACATTTCGTTTCCATAAAAAAGCTATCGATCGGGGAGTTGCTTTCGCTATCCATTCGTTGTGTCGCTTTTTTTTCGAGTCTCATTATCTTTTATTATTGATAATTATGCGTTAAGTTTCTTCTCTAAAATTCTCGAAGAAAAGATTTATTTTCGTTTTATTAAGCAGAGAGAGTTCGTTGAGAAGAAATCTTTCTTTGCGAGATTTGATCAAATTAGCTCTCGATAAAGTTTAACAATTGTTTTCATGTTGGAAAAAACTAGGAAAATGATGATCTCTTTAAAAGACATTTCCACTTTCAGTTAATGAAATAAAATGCTTAGTTCAATCGATTGATCTATTCGGTCTTAGATCGATAGTAAATGAGAGCGCAGAGCTCAAATGTTCGATTCTATTTTTTGAAAGCGAATTCACATTTAAAGCAATTTGATATAATCGCATTAAAAAAATACTCAAAGTAATGCAAAAGAAATGTTCTTTACTCCAAAAAATGCTTTTCATATAATCTGACAATTTCAACATTCTATCGATTTTTTATTTTTATTTTTTTCGCTTCAAATTTAGGTAAAAACAGTGCGAATCAAAAAGAAAATACAAACGCTGTGCGCTTGCAAAATCGATTTGATTAAATTATTCTTTACATGTTTAAATGATTTTTTTCGCTGCAAATGATTAACAATTCTTGTTCATCATTCGACAATTTTATGCGGTAAAGAGGTTAAGGACTTTTGTGATGATAAATTTTAAATGTTAAGGTTAATGCTTGAGCACAAGTTCCGCATCGTAAAGATCGATGATAAAACAATTCTAATCAGATCATTTAATAAGTTTTCTTTGTTGAAAGAGTTTTAAAAAAATTACTTTCGACTCTGTGAGTTTTGATAAATTTGCAGTTTATAGTGAGTGCAATTATGAAGTTTCGCTTGAAATAAGAATTACACATTTTGTATAAATTTTTTAATAGGTAAAAGCTTTTAGATTTGAAAATAAAGAAAAACGCTTGCGCTTAAAGTTTTAAAAATTTCACAAAGCAAATTCACTTCAAAAACGTGATAAGTGTTGAATAAGAATCGAAATTTTAAGAGCTTTGAAAGAGCTCTCCATCTCTTTTACCGAAAAGCTTACTATACCGAAAATTAAAATTTTGTAAATTGTGAAATGAAATTGTTTTAAATGAGTTTCGAGTAAAAGTTGATTGTTATTTTTGAAAATTTAATTTGTGAAGTACAGTCAATGACAGAATGTTTTGCCATCTTATCCATACAAAACCGATTGATTTAATATCAAAAGTTTGATATAGAATCAAATGTTTTGATCCAAAACATTCTGTTTTTGATTGTAGATGAATAGCTCTAAAATTTTAATGTGTAGCACACTCTGATCCCATGTTCGAACATTTATCCGATTTTAAATATTCGTTTTAAAGCATTTGAGAAAATTAACAAAATATAAAATGTATAAGCAAATTTTGAAAAAATTTAAACGAAACAAGTTCTAGATAATTGTCTTATCTTATATTAAAATTTTACTACCTAAATATTTGCTTTTGCTCAAGTTTTTTTTAATAAATATTTTTAAAAGTCAGTCTGCATCACTCGCGGCACAAAGTATACACAGCAGCGATGCATCATTTACGAAGATGTATACTTTTTGTGTCGAGAGTGTAAAACAAAACGAGAAATATTTTATTAAAAAACACAAAATATAAAAAGGAAAACTATTCTTATTAACTTAAGTAACTCAATTATGAGAAATTCAGTAGCGGTGAAGCAAAATTCAGTGCAGAATCTGTAGCACTTACAATGTTATCGTTGCGATGCGACATATTGTATTTAGAAAAATTCATTTGTCATTAATCTTGCAAAGAGTCGAGATATGACAATTTCTTACAAATCGATCAAATGAAGCCTCAAAACATTTTTAGCTTTGCAAGTGCTTTTGTCATTTCGTATAAAAAAGTGAAGGTTTATTTGATTTTCAGTCTAGTTAAGAAGTGTCTTGAAGCAAAAAACATTTAAAGAGAGTCGAATTACAATTTGCAAAGTTAATTGTGCTATCAGCAGCAAGGTTCAGTGTTTGGCTCGCCTATTAACACTAAACATTATTAGATTCTACTGAAATGCAATTAAAACTTTATTCCTAATTGTTAATTAAGATCTGTCAAGATATTCATTTGGTTATACTTTTACGTTTTTTCCTAATTTGAATAATCAAAGTGAAAGCAATAAATCGAAATTTCTTTTCAAGAAATTATAAGAATAACAAACCAATAAGCTTTACTATTTATTATTTATTTTGAAATTAAGAAATTTTTCCCGTGCTTAAGCATATTTTTATCACTATGAAAATTGCTCGATTATCAAGCGCATTTAGCCGCAGAGCGAAACTTTTTTGCGCACATTTTAATCAATCAGAATCACTTTAAAAACTGAAAAAACTATTTTTGAATGACGCAAAAGCGATGCATTTCCTCCAAAGCAATCACAAGGATCAGATGCGAATGAATTTTTTTTCCAACTTTCATGCTGAAAATAGAGCCAAAAGTACAATCGGCTCAAAAGTGAATGCAAAGTGGCACGCGCCTTCGAGCGAACATTGAGCGAACGGTGTACAAATAAGCAGCGCTATTCGTACGAAAAGCACGAGTGAAGCGAGCACCAAACAGGCGTCACTTTGAGTTCGGCTCATTTCCGAAAGTAAAAATCAGTTTTTTTAAAAATGGCGAAAAGCAGAATGAAACTCTCGAAGAATTTAATGCAAATGAAGTTTATGCAAAGAGGCAAGCAGCGATTGGAGAGTGAAGAGGAAAGCGAAAGTAACAGCAACGTGCCCGCGATCGACGTGAAAACGGACGATAAATTCATGTTCGCGGATAGTTTCACGTTTTGCGAAAATCTGAAATTCGGACGCATGTCGTTCAAAGGTATGAATGCGGACATCGAGAAATTAATGGCCGACTTGGAGACCGAAGCGGACAGAGAGCGAGAAGTGACCGACGTGTCGCGCGAAGAAATGGCGAAACGAATGTCGAGCATAGAACGCGGCGAAGACGGTTCGCGGCCGAAGAAGCGCACGAAATACATTCGACCGGTGGACGAGTAAAACTGGTAAGTTTAGCGCATTTTTATTCGAAATAAAAAATATATTATGACAAATAATAACAGATGTTCTCGTGATTACCGTCAAATGCTTCTTTACGACGAAAAGTTGTTTAAAACGTGAACAAACGAAGAAATATAAATTACAAATTGAAAAGCAACAACTATTATCTCAACTAGTTTTCATTTGTGAAATAACTAATTCCTTCCAATTTCTAGCTCTTATTATGGTTTTTATGCTCGTTTACGTTCAATTCAAATACACATTGTACAATGGGAACTATTTTTATGAACACTTTTCACTATGTACACACTTAATCTTCGTTGCTGGAATCACCCGAAAGATCGGTCGACTCTCCGGTTACTCGACAACGATGTAAAATCGCTTTCTCGAACGCTTTCTTAACCGCTTTTCTCTCCGTTTGTTTACGCGATTCCGTCAGTTTCGCTTTATCCAATGCTTGGTTCACTCCCAATGGTTCTAGTTTATTTCTGGGCAGCCATTGCCTATGAAAAATAATTTATTGACAAAGTGAAAATTGATCGCTAGAAAATGAATTACCAAGTGCGTTTTGCATCGAAAAACAGCACCAAATATACTGGTTCATTGTAATTTTTCTTCAACGCCAACACATCATCGGGAGGTACTGGAATCGGAACACCATTGTGAAAATACCCTGTTTTCGGCATGTCAGGATTTACAATCTGAACGATGAAAAAGACATGGTTAAAGTAATTTAATCAAACTCTGATTCGAATTTATTGCTCGTTGAACATGAAAAGCAACACCCAAAATGATTATACTGAAAATTTCTTTAAAACAAATGACTAAGTTGGTTTCATGATCATCTTACATTACATAAAAATTAAAAAATAATGGAATCCAACTATTTAATTACTTTAATTTTGTCTTCGAAAAATTATGAATTATCTTACCAAAGCAGGATACCAAGGATACCCTCTGCACTTCGCCCACACGAGATCAAGAGGTTCGAGAGGAATGCGGTGCTGACTTTCTATAGAAACGTCCGAACGCGAAGATCGAGAGGTTGGCCCTAAAAATTATTTTATTGTAAAGGGCGTAGAAAATGGTGTGAAACTTACTCCTTGGAGATTTTCTTATTGATTGTTTGCGTGTTCCGCTTTCGCTATGATCATAACTACTTTCAGAAGCTGAATAAGATCTTGATGAATAAGTCCCTGATGATCCTGAGGAACCTGTGGACGAATTTGTTGAACCGGAGGAATGCGAACTATCGGATTTTGCGTCGGAATCACTCGATGAATTCACTATAATTAATTTAGTTTAAAGCCAGCAATTAACAGCTATGAACTCACTGTTTGAACGATAAACTTTGAAACTATCAGTTTGTGGCAAAGGAGCATTTGGAAATGGAAGTGTTGTTGTATTTAATGATTGTAATGAATTTGCTTCAGTTGCTGCTTTTTTAGAGCGTCCTGAGCCATGGTTCTTTGTTGAACGTTTTTTTACTCCTTCAAACAAATAGATTTACAGGTGAAAAGGCTTAGAGCCAACTTACTGTTCGTTTTGTCCTTTAACGCTTCTGAAGAGACAGAAAACATATTTGACGGAGTGCAAGTTGAGGCGTCTGCAGTCAATGTCCTGTGAATGGGAGATTTATTGAATGATGAGGAACGTGATTGCGAACCATTTTCTAAATTAGTGAAGGTTTTGTTTGATGAAGTAACTGGTGAAATAGGAGAAAATGCTGAGGATGATATTGCATCTGTTTTCGAAGAATCTTCATTAACTTTATCTGAAATAACTTCTCCTGTAAGATGAATCCATCATTTTCAGCATATCAAAGTCACATGAGAAAAATATTTACCATTTGTTTCTATTGTTTTATCACCACCATTCTTGTTTTTATTTGTTGCACGCAAACTGCTTCGCGATCTACTTTTTTTGTTCAGAGATTCTGGATAGAAAAACTAGTGAGTAATGTTTTAGCAAACTACCAAACAAACCCCACCTGTTGAGTTATTCGTCTCTTTTTTCGGGGTGTTGCTAATCATTTCGTTGAAACAAACGCTTGCGGACACGGAGTTCATTGTTCGCCGGCCTTCGGTTTTCAGTGGTGATGCATTCAATGAAATGTCAGCCCCAGGTTCTAAATTAAAAAGCATTCCATTTTTTGGAGATCTATTTTGAATTATATTTTCAATTAATTTAGCAGAATTATCACTCTGTTTATTTGGTTCTTGTTGACTCAAGTTTTTCGAAGAGTCAATGGCCGGAAGATTGAATCCTGTTGGATTTAACAAACTCATCTCTCTTTTCACGCTAGCTATTTTGGTCGTGAGAAGCTGAATTTTCTTCGTCTTTGACCCACCCGATTTTGCTTGTTGGGCCTTGTTTAATTCTTCATTTAACTGCGTCAACTGTGCTTCGAGTCGCCGTTGCTCGTTGGCAACTCGAGTTAAAGAATCTTTGGGCTCCTCGATAGAGGTTGGTGGATAGTGAATACCAGCCGCTTCGTTATAACCAATCTTTAACATTTGCTGTTTGGCCTCTTTTAATATGTTTTTGCATCCGTCGCGAAGCCGCAAAGCTGCTTTATAATAAACAGTGTCTTTTTCGTTATAAAACATACAATTGTCAATAATCAAGTGAAAATCTGCTTCGAACTGCGTAAAACTTGTATATTGGTTGTTGTTGATTTTTGTTCGCATCGTGCTAAAGTCCATCGGATTTTTCACGAAATCCAAGTAATCTGGAACCTCTTTAACATTTACGGGTTCTGCAAATATTTTCTGTGCATCTTTCGCTTCCAGAAGGTTCAACACTTTTCTTAAGAATAAACTGAAAGGTCTTAATTGAGTCTCAACTGTGAGTTGCATCACTTTAATGTACTCGCGTTTCAGTTTTTCTCTCTTCCTGATTAATTCTATCAAGAGACGTGCTCTTTCTAAATCTTGTCTCAATCTTTGAAGGCATTTCAATTCTTCTCTCATCTTCTTTGCTTGCTCATCATCATCACGCGTTTCTTCTCCTCGTTTGGCTCCAGTATATGTTATTTGCAAACGGCGTAATAATGGAACACCATTGCGTGATTGTCTTTTCAGAGTCCAATAGCCAAGAAGCCTCTGAATAAATTGATTTCTTTTTGGAATATTGATCATTGCCGCTGTTTTAGTTAACCTGTCGGGTGGAATCGTGGGGATAGAAACAACTGGTAGCGCCGATCGTTTTTCAGCCAATATTTTGCGCGCTTTTTTCATTTTTTCCTTGAACGCTGCTTCTGTCAATTGTTGCTTCTTATTACCGGCGCTTGATCTAGAGTCATCATCATCTCCACTCTGGTATACACCACTCAAAATTGTACCATTTTCATCCGAAGGAGTATGAGTGAGACAATATGCTGTTTTTCGCACGCTCCTTTGGATGCCAGCAGTTGTCAACTCTTCTATAGCCTCCATTTTCATATAGAGTCCTGCTTGTTGAGCACACGTCACATGAAAAGCGACGTAACAATTCGTTTTATGACACTGAATGCATGCTCCGACATTGCGTTGCTTGCAAATGTAACACGTAAGTCTCCATCGAGCAGGAGGTATATTCCCAATACTATCGATTGGTTCAAGAAACACAGTATTTGCGAAGCATACTTCCGGTATCCAAAGGGCACAAACAACATGAGTCCAACGGTTATCGTCAGTTTGTTTGAATGCCCCTCCTTTGTTCGGACATAAAACACAATCAACCGCACGCGAGGGCGATTGCAAACACCTGCGGCACAACCACTGTCCTTCCGGAATGTACGGAACTCCGTAACATTCTTGGTGCACGGCTAAATTACACATATCACAAAAAAGAATCGCGTTCGTATTTTGACATTCGCCATCGTTACATATGCAGCAAACGGCGTCCTCATCAATAGCGGGTCCCATATCTTTGCCGCTATTTTGACTTAAAAAATATGATTCCTTTTCTAATCTGTCCATTAATAACTCGAAAGTATCAGGAGGTACTTCGGTGAGTCCGTCGCTTTTTCGCTTTTTATTTATCAATTCTAGCCACGCACAGTCTTCTTCATCCATATCATATTCGACCTCTTCATCTAATTCTTCTTGAGACTTGTCAATATAACGAAAGTACGACGATGGCCTCGGCGGTGCTTCTGGAGCAGTATAGTTCTCGATGATTCTAAACGATGGTTCTGGTAATTTGACAGGTTCGGGATTTTGACTTTCGACACCCGAAGCAGCGGTGTTATTTCGTTTACTTGCTTTTCCAGATTTTGTTTTTTCTTTATTTTTCCCTTTACCATTCGAGGTTTCATTTTTTGTCGCTTTTACTTCATTGTTGTTTTTCGAATCAATGACAGCGTCAACGTTGAAACCATTTTTTCCATCGATGTAAATGATGTTTAGAGGTTCGTAAATGTTGATACGATGAGTGCTGCCGTCGATATCAACTTCAATCATTCGCTGAGCTTCAGCATAGGTGAGCGCTTCCCTCGCCGGTGTTCGCAGCAAATTTGTCGGTGTCGGCGACTTCTCTCTGCTTTGCCGTTGATTTTGAGAACGACTTTTGCGCGCGGACGAAGAATCGTTTCCAGCGTGAGATTGATACAAGTGGTGTTCGATGCCGGCGAAACTTTTGTAGATTTTCGCGCAGCCTACGATCGGGCACTCGTACGGCGGTTTGGTTGCTTTTAGATTTTGCAGGAATTCGCGAGTGTCAAAATCTAAAACCATTTTCGAGCGATGCACAAAAGCATAATTGAGAGTGTGTGAAATGCTGCGAACGACGAAAGGATGAATAAAAGAATGCGAATAATGAAGAGAAGGGCACTCACCGCTCGCGATCAAAGTGCCGTCGATTGGCGCGGATTCACTTTCACAGTAGCAACGCTCGCTTCAATCACCGTTTTGCACCGAATTCGCGGTCGGCAAATGCGGAACGCGGCACGAACGGAGTTTCGAGACGAGAGCGAGTGAACGCACGGTGGCGAAACGTGGCCGAAAACGAAAAACGCGAAACTCTCGTGTTTCGAGTGGCGTTTAATCGCTGAATTCACTTTTCGCAATTTCTATGTTTACGAAATGGAGTTCGAGCCTCGCGAAAAGGGGGCGTCTCTCAGTTGCCGCCGCCAGTCGACGCGCAATGCGAGCGCGACTCTTGCGTTCGCTTTCCTCTCTCTTCGCTTTGCGTTTCGCAACTCGTGTTTCCGTTGTTTGACACTTCGTTTCGCTCGCGTTCGCCTTTTAACCGATGTCCACTTTCGCCGCGTTCAGTGAACGCCGTATCGTCACTGCTTTCGGACGCAAAGCGAACTTCGCTTCTCTCGAAATCGTTTTTTCGAAACTGCATTTCGTGCGAAACGAGCAAAAATTTACGCCGCGAAACACGTCAAATGCGAACTCACATTTGGCCGCGTTTCGGGGCGCGAACGGAGCGGAAACAGTGTGCGCGGGCTGGGAGTTCGGCGAAAAGCGAGCGGTATTCGTGTGCGTGTGGTGTGCGGGCAGCGGTCGACTGCGGTCTGTGTGAGAGTGTCCCTCGATTCGGGGCAAATGCTGAGCGAATGTCGAACGGCGCGCCGTCAAACGGCGGCGAGCGAAGAGTGAATCGAAAAAGTAACGACGACGACATCAAAAAGAGGCTCGTTTTGAGACACACTCTTATCGTCTCAAAGGTAAGCCTGTCGTTTGCGCGCTCGTTTCCGACTGCGGCCACCGTCGCGGACTCCGAGTCACGCTTCGGTCGCCTGCTTTCGCTGCTCTTTTTCGAGCAATGGTCATTTCTCGCCTTTTTTGCGTTTCGTTTTCGTGAATAAAAATGGCGACTCTTTGATTCCAAGTTTCGCATTCTTTCTTTGTGACGCCGTTTCCACGGATACCGTAAGCGCCCACTTTGAATTTGGTTGTCGACGATTAATCGATCGCTTCAAACTCCGCTTCGATCCAAAAGCACAACAAAACCAAACCTTTCGAATCACCGGTCGTCAGAAAGAGGCGTAAAACTCCACATTCACAATGTTGTATTTGGAAGACTATTTGGAAAGTACGTTGACGATGCGAGAAGAGCCCTCTTTCACCTCAAGGGTGCGAAAGGGGCTTTTTTTGCACATCAGCTTCGGTCGGTGTTCAAACTGAACATCGGTATCAGCACCTTATGTCTATTTTCTAACATGTCTCCATTTGCATAGTGATTGAACACTTACCCCAAGAACTTAGAGATCGTTTCACCGAAATGCGGGAAATGGATCTTCAAGTTCATAGTAAGACAATATTTTCGCTAATTCAGTAAAAAGCACAGATACAAAACAGATGCGATGGATAACTTGGATGAACAAGTTAAACAGTTTTTTGCAAATGCGAAAAGAATGAGAGCTGATCAGAAAGAAGCCGAATACAATAGGATCAAACAGGTACAGGTTTATGGGGAAAAATGAGTCATTGACATCTATTATAATAGGAATATATGAAAACTTTAGAAGACGCCGAAGAAAAAGTTCATATTGCAAACCAAATTTACGAGTTGGTAGAAAAATATTTAAAACGACTGGATCAAGAGTTACAAAAGTTTAAAATTGAATTAGAGGCCGATAACGCTGGTATTACAGAAATACTAGAAAAAAGTAAATAAATTTTAGGGAATAGTATTCAATTAAAAATTTTCCTATATCTTAGGGTCCCTTGAATTAGACAATCCGCCTCAAACTGTGGTCAATCACATTAAAGAAAGACGGAAACATAATATACATAATAACGTAAACGCTGCTTCTTCGGTAGCCAATAGCTCCATTCCAAATGGTATGTTTCTCAGCCCTTATATGTTGATTTTAACGCTAAAATGACTAAATTGTAGTTAAAGACACAGTAACAACTGGTTCCTCAACTATTTACGTAACAAATAACATAGGTAGTAACAGATCAAAATCTAATTCGTTGACACCATTGTCCGCATTAGTTTCGGGAGCAAACAATAACACAAATGGAAATTTGCTACTCTCTACCTCATTGAACAACACAAGTGCATCACCAGTCTCATGTTCATCAGCTAATACCAGTGCTGTCTTACCACATCCCTCTCCATTGGGTTACATAGGTGCAGGTAACACTGCAATAGCTGCAGCTGCATCACAAGCAATTGCAGCAACACAACAGGTGAGTGAGACTTTTTCAACATGAATTCACACTTATATTCGTAGATGCAACAAGGCAGGCGAACTGCTAGTTTAAAAGCCAGTTACGAAGCTATCAATGCTGGCTTACAAACTATTAGTTGTGATTTTAATCCATTACGTGAAGGTCCTGTTACTTCGACTGTTAATAGTGGGATCCTCAATAACGGCGAAGGCCCGTCAACCGGTCTTCAGAGAGCTACTAAGAGAAGTCGAACTTCTAGTCAATTTCACGATACAGGTTTGTTAATTAAAACTTTTCAAAAGAATGTTGCTTATTTTATGTTATTGCCATAAAAATAGATGAATCTTCTGAAGCTCCTGGTTTAGACGGTAACGGCGAACAAAACGACTGGACCTTCGATCCTAATGAACCTCGCTATTGTTTATGTAATCAAGTCTCGTACGGAGATATGGTTGCTTGTGATAATGCTGATGTAAGATTGCTTATCATAAAATCCTTCATTACGCATTTATGTTTAGTGTCAATATGAGTGGTTTCATTACGGCTGTGTTGGCATCACTCAGCCTCCCAAAGGCAAATGGTTTTGTCCTTCGTGTAATTTGCAGATGAAGAAGAAGAGCAGAAAGGAGAAGTCTTGATTCCATACAATTTTTATTATACAATATATAAACTCCGTTTCAGCTTTTCTTAAGTTCACCGATCAATTGGCAGTATTTATGTGTGCATAAAATGCAAAAATATAAAGTTTTAGCTTCACATTTAATTTTGAAGAATGTCAAAAATCAAATCTTCATCACTTTCTTGATTACCATCATCTCCATCTTCACTGTCTGTAAAGCTAGTCGCGCTCGACAATGAATCGCTCACGCTGATTACGGATATGTTATCAGACTCATTCGAATCTTCTGCCAGTATTTCGTCTGTGTTCTCATCATGCTCTAAGTTATCGTCGTCACTATCATCGTCTCCTAAATCATTCTCATCCTCTTCCTCATCGTCATCATCTGCTTCTTCGTCATCTTCCTCTTTGCAACGGCCAACTTCATACAATCTGCACGCACTTTCGATCGGTCCTAAAACATCTCGATTGCTCTGATTTTCTACAACCGCAACGAAACAATCGCCGGGATCAACAGCCAAATCGAATATATTTCGCTTGACGTCAATCGTAGCAATGTTAGAGTAATCCGAAGAATCAAAAGTCCGAAATGAAGAACCATACGGACTTTTGTTATGCTCTTCATCTTCGGAAGTTTCCTCTTCAAACATGGCTAATGAAATATAACCATAGAAACTGACTTTGATAGAATCAAAATTATTTTACCTCCGTAAATAACATCTCCAGTTTGGTTAAACTTGATTCTACATTGATCGAGAGCAGGCACTGTCTTCAATAGATGATAGGTTCTCAAGTCCCACTGCAATAGTTGTGTTACTCAATTCATATGTTAATTAGGTATGCTTACCACTTCCGAATTCGAGATAATTTCCCAACCATTGGGATGAAAAACGCCATTTATGCTCTGATTAAACTTGTCAAATTTGTGAATATGAGCAGATGTTCTCACATCCCACAACACGCCGTCATTCAACAACAGTTCGTCGGTTGGATTCAAAGTAGCTTTATTCTTTGTGTACCTGTTTGACAAGTTTTCGTCCTCAAAAGTTCTGATCAGTTGCTCCGTGTTCAAATCGTACAGCTGTAAAAACAAATTTACAAAAAGTTGTCAGAGCTGATTAAATACTCACGTGGGCTGTAAAATTGTGAGTTCCCAAAGCTTTGTCCTGCGTTTGTTTGCTGAACTCAACATAATCGTCGTCTCCGAAAGATGTTCTGAAGACGTAAATGTGAGACACTGTTTCAATATCTGACCATGACTTACTTCATCTCAAAAAGATCTGTAAAAGTCCATAGAGCAGAGACTGGATGCCGAAAAATTGAACAAGTAATGATTAATTTTCCATCGCGAGATGGTTCTATATATGTGACTGCAGAATCATGACAGTTGTAAGTTGCTTCAAGCTGTTAAAAAGCACTTTAAATGAGATTTTTCAAAATGAAATCATTTATTACCGCTCCTGTATGTAAATTGAAAGCTGCTAAATCACCACTAGCAGTTCCCAGAAATAAGAATTGATCAACATACTAAAATGAAAATTATTACAATTAAATTGGAATAAATTATATGATCTTACAGAAAAGGCGCAACTCGTAAAACTACTTCCACCTTCCGCATCTCTATAGGTGCGAACAGGTCGAAATCTGCTATAGATAAATTTTCTATCGAATTTTGTTCCATAAAAGCCTCCAAAACGAGGAAAGATTTCTCTCTTCTGTAAACGAACTGCCATATTCAGTGGTGCAGCTTTGCGATTCAGGGGTTCTGGACAACGGTGAGGAACAAAAAGACTAAATGGTGGACATGTAACTACGGGATTTTTACAAAGCGCGTGTTGCTTTCTCAAGTATTCGGTAATAATTGAGTCCAATGTAATTGGAGGGAATTGCTGATTTATATTTGCTTCCGCTGAACGCTTTAATACAGGTGATGGCTGATAGGAACCCACTTGTGATTTCTCAATCGCGAAATTTTTTGTGAAAGGATTGTTGGATTTCGTGATACTTGAAGAACGGTGGATTCGAATTGGTGTGAGCGGAGTTGTTGGAGTAGTTTGATGATTTGACATCTGGATAGTTTGGATAGACTGTAGGGAAGGAGTTGGTGTATTTGAATGCTGAGAGTGTGAAATTGATTGTGATGCTGACGAGGAAGTGTTGGATGTGGCAATTTGACGAGACTAAAAAAATTATGTCGTTTAGGCAAAAATTAATAATTAATTTACTTACAATCCTTTGAGTAGTGAAAGTTTGATTCGATGGTGTATTGATACGGCTATGAGTTGGAGATACTCGTTGAAGAACTCGTTGCAAAGAAGAAGCGGTTTCACTTAAGCCTTCTATTGAATCACTTTTACTTGACAAATATTGATGGATCAATTGTAAAACTTCTTTATCATTATAAGTTATTTTAGTTTGGGCGACCACTTCCGCCTTTAAACGAATATTTTAAATTTAATTAAAATGAAATCTATTTTCTTTGCATTCTCACCTTAGTTATGTTAGCGGGAGATGTATCAATATTTGTTGAGAGGGGAGATCCCGTAACCCTCTCGATTAGTTCTATACAATATTTACAAAATTTTATGTGTTCTGATCGTTTATCTTGCAATATTGGTTCTTTCATCAATGCTATAATTAAACAAATGACAAAAGTAATGAAGTGAAAAACAATTAGTTGACAAACCTTGTAACTGTCCGCTTGTAAACAATGGTAATTTGCTGATAATTTGTTTCACTGTATCATGTCTCGCCAAGCCACAAAGGGCTTTGCATGCTAAAGCTCTAATTGAATCGGCATCGGTTATTGGTGCCTTGACAGTTAATAAATTTAAAAGAATCATAATTCCATTATTAGTTCTAACACAGTTCCACAATTTTGAAAGTAAATCTTCGCCACTTCGGAAGGAAGATTTTTTCTTTGTGCTTCCTGACATTTGCCTTCCATAAGTGCACCCAATTCTTGTTAAGGGACCACAAACGCAGTTAATTATTACATGAAGAGCGGACCGTTGTACGTCAGCATCAGCAACCATTTCAGCTTCTGCTGCTGCTAAAATAATTCTGAAAAATAAGTAAATTGTTATAAATGAATAAAAAAGCAAATCAAACCTCATTGCGACAGTGCTATGTCCTTCATCAATTTCGATATTTCCTGTGAGTACCAACTGAAATTTTGGACACACAGAACAAACTACTAAGACATCTAAAGCACTCTTTATCGTCTCAGCTCTAAAGAAATAATTTATTAATAAATCAATCAAATTCAGACTTACTTACTTTCCGGTATAGTTCCAATCGAATGACACAGCAATTAGAGAGACTAAATGTTTAACACCATCTAATTTTAATAATTCATCAACTGGTTTCCAGTTAAACCTGAGGGGCATCATTTGCAAAAGAGTTTCAGTACATTCTTCAATTGTTTCACTACTATATCTCGCAGCTTTATTACGAGCGATATTCGAAGCTGAGGAAGTTGAAGAAGACGAGGAAGCAGAACGTCTTAAGTGCTCAGATTCTATAACAAGGTGCGCTTCGTAATAACGCTTTAAAGCAACACAAACATGTCGGGCTGTTTGACGCTTCGTAAACAGCTCATCATCGGTAAAATCTGATCCATCTACAAGAATATTAAGACGAAATAGCTGCACAAATAAACATAATGAGAAAAGAATTAAAAAGATAGATTAACTTACAACGTTCATTAATTTTCTTAGCCCATCTTGACTGTCGAAAAGATCGAGAATTTTTCTAAAAGCGAAACTAAGACTAAAGAACATTGTAGCGTGACAACGACTGGAATCGTGTGAACATTCTAGTAACCAAAGGACATAAGAAACAAGATCTTGCAGTGTCGATGTTGGATACGAACAAATCTAATCCAGAGAAATAATTAAATTACAATAAAATAAAACAATCTTACAATTTCCATAGCATCCTCATTATATGCTAAATAATATAAACAAATTGACACTCCTGTGGCAGCAACTGAAGGGCGATACACTTGCAAAAGCTTTTGTAATCCGCCAACATTTAAAAACTCGGAGGCAAACTTTTTATGACAGAGAAGAGAAGCCAAATACTAAACAAAAATTAAAAATAAATTGAATAGATCATTTCATAGATGGATTTACCTTTAAGGCTTCAAAAGCGAGCCGAATATCATGATTTTCATTTAAATTTATATAGTGTAAAATCAAGGACAATGCATTTTGTTCAAAAACATGACACAATAGTTCTTGATAATCTCCCATTGGTATCAAATACTGCAATATAAACCTTTGTTTCATTTCTGGAGTCAGCGGGTACATTTGGAAAGATCCGATCATATATGGTTCAACCTCAGCCCAAGAGCTGTTCGAGCATTCACTATTCAATTGCGGTGGAGACATCAAACCACAATATGAACTTGAAAGTCGCCTTTTTTTCGCTAAAGGTTGCAAGGAAGACGATCTGTTGGGGCTTTTCGGCAAAATTTCTTGGGTTACATTTGAGTTAACTTTTAAATTGACAACAATTTCATTTTCTTGCAGCTCAACGTTTTCTTT
Source organism: Dinothrombium tinctorium (assembly GCA_003675995.1). NCBI lineage: Eukaryota > Metazoa > Arthropoda > Arachnida > Trombidiformes > Trombidiidae > Dinothrombium > Dinothrombium tinctorium. Next base: position 2,009 of record NCKU01000603.1, on the reverse strand, counting down.
CGTACTTTCTTTACTCAACTCTTTGAGCCTATTCATCATGATAGGAACAAGTCGCGTATTTTGTTCTTTGAAATTAACAGCAATGTCCTGCACTTCCATGGCAGCTGCTAAAAGACCAGTGGCATAAGATTGCAACGGTTCTTTCGCACTTTCGGCCCATGAAAATAGTCGTTGAACTAAACCTTCCTGTTAAGAGTAAATCATTCGTAAAATATGTGACAATGACACTGATCAACGAACCGTTTCATTGAAAACGACAGAAGTTTCGAGACCTGGAAGAATGTCTAACATCAAACGACAAGATGCAGTTTGAAGCTCAAAATCATCTCTGCTCATTAAATAATTATTCACTAACTGTAAGAAAAGATATCATGAAACGATGCTATACGAGAGAGAATGAAAACTTACTTTGTTCATAAACTCGTCATTTTTAAATAAATTCTTTAGCAAAACTCCGAGACAACAGTCGGGCCGCGCTCGACTCGGATGCCGGTCATCGAACGGGTCGGGATCTGTTTTGATATAACTCTCGGTTTCCTTTTCGATCAATTCTGAAATCCTGCAAAAGAGAAGAGGGCGATCAGTAAGCGATTAACGAGCGGATAGCGATCGAGTGGCGAAGAAAGCAGAAAAAGCGAACAAACTTTTCCAACAACGAGATCGGACTGTTTGTAGTCGTCATAAAATCCTTCTCCCATTTCTCTAAAAGATGGCTGAGTTCGGTGTTACTGTCGATTACTGCCATTGTTGCGAATTGCGGCCGAAAAGCGGGACGAAAAGGCGAAACGCTGGACTCAACTCGCAGCAAACATCAATTAAGCGTAATGTTTGCGTTCGACGAACACACGTGTTTATTGTTGGCCTTCGCGCCGATTTCGATGTTCAGCCGTCGCGCGGCGTGGCATCGGCTTCGCTGGTGTTTTGCCTTTTTTTGACTCAAGTTTTGATAATTTTGCCTTTTGCATTACTTTTGTAGCACCGACACAGTGTCGATACTCAAAACAGTCTTTTCGACGTTCACAATAAACATTCCACTTGTCTCTTTACTTTAAATCTGTTCGATCTTTCTTTGCTGTACTTAAATAACATTAACCGGCGAAAAGTGAAAACACTTTCAGCTCAGTTTTAACTTTACGACTGACCTGACGAAAGCTGACTGTTGCGCAGCCAAAGCGTGGTCACAAAATTGGTGAACAACAGTCATCTTAAGTGAAAACTTTTTAAATTATTTTTAAAAAGTTTATTTGAAATTAAGATGCAATTAAAACACTGTTTGAAAAAGTACCTGTCGTGTGATTTTTAACGAAAAATGAATTTGCAATTGAAGAAATGAAACATGGCTTACATACAAATAAAGTGAATCCTTATAAATACACAAATGATACGAATGGTGAGAATTATTATGAATTCACAAAAGCACTTGGTTTATAGTGCTTGCTGTCTATGGAGTTCAACAGATTTACATTCATCAACATTCTATCTTCCTACTATATCACGAAAATTTTTTAAACATTGTCTTGTGCGAATTTACTGTTTTCATGCCTGATTTGACTTGATTGAGTAATTTTTAAAAGATGATATCTGCAAAAATCAATTTTTTTAAATAATATCCTTTACAGCATAAGAATGTGCTTGTTAGATGTCATGAAAGTCAATTTGGAAAATAGCATCCTATTAGGATCTTACAATTTGTAAGTTTGTTACACAAAAATAAGGATTAAAATAAGAATTTTTATCTCAATATATCTTTTAAACCGCAAAAAAGAAATATCTAATGACAGCGGTCGGAGTGGAGTTCCATTACCAATAACTTCTTAAAAACTTGGTCATCTCAATGACCTTCTTTATTCAAATGGTAACAAATGGTAAAGATCAAAGTTGTATAAGGGGTCTTAATAATTTTAATAGAATTTCCTAATTTATAATAGACTGTACTACCGATTCAAAATAAAATGTTTCGATTATCGAAAGAGAGCTTAACTGCAAAGCAACTTTTACGAGACGCTCAA
>NCKU01000602.1:0-37213 GCA_003675995.1 Dinothrombium tinctorium | reverse complement strand
TTTTTTGGTGGCGAAAATGTTCAAAAATACTGTGCGAAACATTTTAATCCGATTGATACATTAAAAGGTTAAATGTTGGCGATGAAAACTTTTCTTTTTTAAATTTAAATTATATAATTTAATTCATCAGATTAAGGTTATGAATATAAGCTTTCGCTCTTCTCGTATTTCATTCAGACTTGATAATATAAAAAATTAACAAATGTATTCTTCCCTTTGAGCAAGCTTATTTCATGTAAATCTCTTATAATCCTGAATAAAAAAGTGTTTAATTTTTTTGAATTTTCAAATTTGTTAAGATGAAAATCAAATAACTTTTTTCTCAAGAGCTAAACATTTCTCTCGGGTAAAAATATAAATTTTAATTTTTTTCTCATCTTTAAAGCCATTAAAAGCTTAAAAGCTTTTCAAGATACATTTTGAAGAAGTCAAAAAACAAATTTTTTAAAAATTTTCCTTAAAAAGATTTTCAGTTTTTTTTTGGTATGAAATCCGAGAAAAAAAAATTTAAGTTGAAGCAGAAGAATGTTGAAACTAAGAGAAAATTTGTCATAAAAAGGATTCATTGTGAAATGATTGCATTAGAGAAGAATTTCCGTTTTTGTTCATGGAAGAAAATAAATGTTACTACCACAAATGTTCGCATTTTGAATTATGCGCATTCCTTGCAAGAAGAGAAATTAAAAGCTAAATGCTACAGGTGGTAAATTTCATAATTTAAACATTTCTTTGATAAAAATAAAAATTGTGACACTGAAGTATTCGAAATTAACGTTCAAATTTACATAAAGAAAATGTTTTAATGTTTCACGCCATAGAAATGACATTTCGCAAAAGTTATTCAAATTTATAAATTAAAGTAAAGAGATGTTATTTAATTTAAATAACCTGAAATTTTTCAATCATCTCAAGCAAAAGCATTTGAGCGCACATATATTCGTTAACTATTTAATTTTTGTTGTACAATTCACGTTCATTAAATATTAATTATGTATCCTGTGCGTGCGTGCTAATTGCGTAAGCAATTTCATATTTTAATAATAAAAGCACTCGTTTTCATTTGTTACGTGAACAGAAGTAAAATTCGTTGAAATGTAAGCTAAATTTAACTAAAAATTAATTTATTTGACGCAATTATTTCACATATTTAAAAGCGTTTTAAAAGTAAACTCAACATTCGCGATATTCATTCAAGCAATGACAGTTGTATTGAGAATGTAGCCCGTCAAATGAGCGTATGGTTCATTCAGTGTGGTCCGAAACGTTTTGAATCAAAACGTTTCGGACCACACTGAACGTTAATCGACGCGTTGCGATATTTGTGGATTTAATAATAAACAAACAGAATGATATAATGCATGCGAAGAGCGCTGTTCAAACATCGTTTTTGATTAACCAAATTTTTATGGAATAAAGCACGCGAATGCTGTACCGTGAGAATAGTAAATACTAAACAATTTACAATATTACTGTTCGCACTGAAGCAAGGAATTATAGGCTTTCGCCATTTGGCAAACAAATCGGAAGCCGAGCAAAATACATAATTTATAAAAATCGATTTAGAGTAAATCTGGTCTAGACTAAAGTTTGATAATCTTTTTTGCTTTTACTCGCTTTCAGAACATCGCTTTTAAATGCTAATCGGGTTCGTAGTGTGCGTAATGAGATTAACGTCATGTTTACCTATTTAGCGCTTATTCACTTGATTTATCGCCAGCATTCTAATTGAAAATATTTGTGTAAATTTACAGCTAAAACTGAAAAAAAGCGACGCTAATTTTTGTTTCGAAAGAGCTTTTCAAGCGGTAAAATCAAAATGCAGAGTTGCGATGATAAACGAATTGAAAATGCAAGAGAATAGTTCGTGCTTAACTTTTCGAAATGTGCCTTCTCGAAACGGTTATAAATGATCAGTCGCTCAGTCCGATGAAGGCGATTCATTCAACAACAGATTCACCGTAATTAAATGACAGCTGCAATTTTTAATCGTGAAATAACCGATGATATACGCTTCACTAGAGGCTATTTGCGCGATCACTTGAAATCGATTCAACTTTTAACTGGTTAAAAAAGTTTTATTATGCTAAAGCATTTGTTTGATACTTCTTTTCAGATACTTAAAATTTGAGATAAACGCTTTAAATGGGACACAGGAGAAGAGGAAAAATGTAATCGAAAGCGATTCATTTCATCTCTAAAATAAGCGAATTAATTAAATTATGATTTAATTTTTTAAAAAGCTCTCTAGCAGCAGTCTTTAACAATTCGCAAAAACTGACGGCTAATTAACGGAAAAGCATTTTTGCTGATTAGGAACAGCAGCGCAGTTTTATTAATTTTAATTCTCATTCGTAGCTCACGTAACTTTTGGAAATTTAATTTTCAAGAGATTGTCAACATTTTTTCACCGCTCAAACTTCATAATTTATAACAAAGTAATTCAAAATCGTTTTTTGCTTTTAAATTTAATTTTTATATCACTGTTTTTGAGAAACGCTCGCTTTTTATGACCGAGCTATAAAAGTAACTGCAGCATTTTATCACATCGTAAACATTTATTTAGCTTAGCAGTTAAATTAAAAGCTTACCTTAAAATAGCGTGAAAAAAAGTTTAAAGTTCTCACCACAAGTTTTCGACGAGCTTTGTATTCGAAATTAGTGACAAAACGGTGTGAATAAAGTGTTCGGTTTCGTTCTCGAGACTCGCTCGATTAAATAATCGCGTAAACGAAACATGCAAAGGTTGTGTAAAAGTGAAAAATTAATTTTGCTTTCACTTAATAAGTGGTAAAAACGAATGAGCGCTTAAAAGAAAAGTAGCACGCAACTACGAAATACATTTCGTGAGCGAGCAAATCACTTTCAAACGACGAGCATTAAATTCATTCGGTTTCAACACGTTAATAAATTCACACAGTTTCAGTAAATCAAATCTTGAAATGTACTTTCATGAAATGCTTTTCACGACTTTTATTTGATAACGAAAAGCGAAAAGTATTCGCTTTTCGCTTCGTATTTTCTCTTCATTTTTGCTTCTTTTGAGATTTGTTCGAGTAAAATAAAAAAGTTTTTTAATGTCTTTAAATACATTTTTAATCTTTCTAGAACACATAAGTACTAAAATTTGTGTTTGAATCACTTTTGACCCGCCAATTCAAAATTATTTTCCCGCAATTATTTTCAATTTGCAATCATAAACCTCGATTTCGGCGATAATTAACTGCAACTAGAAGCAATCAACAAACATTAACTTCCAACTCTAATGATCAAAATGCGAACCGTTTTTGATATTACTAAACAAAATAAGATCGAATAAAAATAGATGAAATAAAATAAAAATTATTGAAGTTAAGCTTTATTAAATTTTTTGACAAAATAATTTCAGAAATAATTAAAAAATAAATAAAATAAAAAACAAAAACTTGCAAAATTTAAATTTTGCAATTGAAAAAGTAATAATTTAAATAATACCCAGCTTTTTCGATTAAGTATTTTATGAATTGAATTTTTTATTTTTTACTTTGCACATTTGTGCACAAAGTGTGAAAGCGAAATTAGAGTCGATTTGATAAAAGAAGTAAAACAAAATTATGATGATCACGAATTTAAGATTCACGAGTGATTGCCATGTGCGATACTTCATTTAAGTTTTTAAGAATGCTGAGAGCGATTTATTAAAAATCTCATATCTAGTCTGTCAACTGTTAATTAAAAAAAACTTATATTCAAGACGAAAAAGATTAATATTTAATTTGATTTATACAGACGACGCAAACTTTTTACTACCTAATTGATTCATTTTTCATTTGCTTCTTTTTTACTGTCGCTGCAAATTTTTTTTAGTAATTTGAATGTAGCTACGCACTTCTACGTATAATTAATGATAATTCGACATGAGTATTTGCTTCTATTCTTGTTTGAGAGATGAGTGCTTTTTTTATTTATTTTGTTAAGGAAGGAAGAAATAATTAAGCGAAGTAAATGAAGCGAAAGTTTCAAAATCAATTTGTAATACTCCAACTATGTGATTAAAACTTGAAATATTATTTATTTACTTATTATTTAAACGATGTAACAAGAGAAAGCAATCAGGAAACAGTCTGCTTTCAATAGATTCGATTAATTAACGATTGAGATTAATTAAGCGTTTTTAGTTTAAACATCATTTGCTTAAACTATGATCACACTTTACATAAGTAACGTTACTCTTGAAAATATTAACAAATTTAACAGCTAACAGCAATATCGGGAACAGTTCTATAACAATAACGGTGGTAAAAAGAACGCGGTGGTTATATTTCTAGAAATCACTTCTAACTATTCGTCGGTGTCTAGCTAACAAGCTCTGCATTAATCTCCGAGCTCAAATTTTTGCACTCTGCATCAAGAAAATAAGTACGAGCGCAGAGGAAAATCGAAGTTCTGCTCTTTTTCATTTACTTATGCGATGCGTTTTCAACGTGATGCTATTGGCCATTGACATCACTGAGCCGTCGCTTGATCTATTTTGATCGCTAATACCAGTCGTATGCGAATACTGAGACGAGGAGCCTTCGGTCGAGTTTCGCTCATGTTTTCGCTTACCGAATAAACTGCGCTCGACGGCAAAGTACACTTGTTGCAAATATTTTTGAATACGGCGGCGAAGTTCGGTGGGTGCCGCGAGCGTATAGATGATCGGATTGAGTGCACTGTTTACCGGAAGAATAAATACGATAAGCCAGGCGTAGATAGATGCTGCAAAAAGCATTAGAAAATCGTTAGCAAGAAAATATTTTTTCGCGTTGAAAATGATGCAAAACGCGCTCGTGTTTTCGCTGCATTTAATCACACACACGCCGCAATGTGTGTGTCCTCCTCTATTCCGAATTTTGTCTGCTGTAAATTTTCGTGCATTTGTTTAAAATTTTTTTTCTCAGTCTTGATTTATGTATTCAAATTTAAAATTCAACAAAAAAAGATAAATTTATGAAAAAAAATGTTTCGTGCTTATCGCGAAAAGCTGATAAATTTTTGGCTGTTTTGATTGCATTTTCAAAAAATAAGCGAGAAAATTGATCGCTTTGAATATAATTACGCTGCGTATTGCGTGTGTCATCGACAAGATGAGAAAGGCTTTGAAATGATGTGCTCGAAGAGAAAGAGTGTAAAAACAAAAATGAAATCAAAATCAAATTAAATGCATTCATTAAAAGAAACCGATTTTATTGCTGCTGCTGCTGCTCTCCTGTTTTTTGCTATTTGTAAAAGTTTTGTGAGCAAATCTCTTTTTACTTCGGAATTCATTAATTCGAACGCATTCGCTTTGGCTTTGAAAAAAGTCTAACGAGCAAAATATTGTATTAATGTCGCTCGAAAGGAAGAGAGAGCGAGAAAGCAAGAGCAAGATGCAAGGTAAAGTAGCGAAAGCGTGAAAAGAACTTACGCGAGATTTCAATATCGGCGAATGCAATCAATTTGATCACAATTATCGGTATCCAGCACAAGCAATCGGTTAAAACGATGAAGAAGAAGCGCAATGCTAAAATCACGTCTTCCTTCTTCTTGCCATTCAACGCCGGTCTTGCGAATTTGCGATCGCTTTTGATCACGAGAAACATTTTTAAATACAGCGCTATTATCAATAGCACCGACGGTAAATTGATACCCATAAACATGATGGCCGAAAATTGCCATCCGATCATAAATGGCTCTTCGATATGAAGCGGAAAGCAAACGCCGTTCGAAGCGTAATACACCTTGTCGTCTTTGTCCGACCAATAGATCAACGGAAAAAGCGCCAAAATCATAGCCAACAACCAAAATACGCTGACCATTATCGATGATAATTTAAATGTGATTGCGGCGAAATCACTCGTTATGCTACGATATCGCTCGACCGTGATTAACGCGACAATAAAGACGGACAATTCGGACGAAAATGTGGCTAAAAAGCCTGAAAATGTGCACTGCCAAGAAGACATCCATTGCAGAGCGTGATTGTGATAATCATCGCGGAAAGCAATATCGTGAACACCAATTATGAACAAATAAATGCCCATCAAAAAATCAGCGCCTGGTAATAAAACGCGCGATTATTTCGCTTTATTGATATTTTTATTATATTGCGTAATTGTTATTGTGTGTAATAAGTAAATAAAAATATTTGCACTCGTTTGTCGCACTTACGGCAGCTATTAGCGTAAACGGCTAGCTGCAACTTCCGACAAATGAACCTGTTACAAGTGTTGGAAGAAAGCTTCGACTGAAGCAGTAAAGAAGAAGAAATATTATAGCAGGTGCCAGTATGACATTTTTGCGTGATGCGTGATGCTCTTTACTTCTCGACTTGAAAACAAATATTATTTCTGTTTTTACTCTTTTGTGCTTTATGTATGTAACTTAATGACAATTTTTATGTTCTACAACAAAGTTAGATCATAATACAAAACTGGTGAATGGTGGAAGAGCACTTTTTTATGGCTTTGTTGCCGCATTCAAATATTTCAATGTTTTAAAAGTATTTTTCAAAAACTTTAAATTATGTATAATAAATATGAAGAAGTAACGTTTACTCTTAATATCGACTAAGATTAGGAAGCTTTTGTCCAAGACAAATTGCTATCAAATGTTTAATTAACTAAATTTTAAGATTATGAAAAAAATTTTTTCGTAAATGCACAACATTCGAATATCTTTTACTTAAGCTACAAAATTTCATTTACTTTGAAACAGGGTGTAAGACTGCAACTAAAATTACAATGTTTATCGAAAAAATGTGTTCGACGAAGAGAAAAAACGAATAATAATTGAAATAAAAGCCATTAGAGCAAATAAGAAGCAATGATAAAGAAAAGAGAGGAGAAAAATTTGTCGGTACCTGCCAAGTGTTTGACAAGCAATGAAAAAACCGCATTCTCTTTGTTCGAAAACGTTCGCCATATGAGAACGACTGAATTGCCGATGCACGTTAAGCAAGCCACAATCCAAACGAATACGCGTAGAAATGGATAGACGAGCAAATGCTGAAGCGAGGAAAGGCCGTCGCTGAACGGACGACATATGCGGACGTGCGGTGCGTATAGACAGTAACGAAATTTTGAGAAAAATCTGTTTGAAATGCAATGAATTTTGGTCGAGATTAGTTATACGGCATTGAAGCTCGAAATTTGAAACATCGCAAAATTAATTGCGCTTTAGACACGGTATCGCTTTCGAATGAAAGTAAAGACATTTTTCTACGTATAAACTTCGCTATGACGCGAACAATTCTTTCATTTCTCTTGAAAGATCAACGCGATATTTTCAGTTCGAAAGTTATTGCGCTGTTTGCTTTTAAAAAGATTTGGCTAAAAAATGATCGCGATTTAGATCTCATCGTAATGATTCGAGAACAAAATTTTCGAATGTCCGAATGCTTTTTAAAAAGCAAATTTTGGCAATTTTTTAATTTGATATATGCGCTGAAAATTGACATGAATCAAGCGTTAGAACAATATTTTAAGATTGAATCTAAATTAAACTCGAAGAATAATAAACAAAAGCGAAGTGAAATTTTTGATTATTTAGAATTGCTATTCATATAAGCAGAGCAGAAAATGTTTGAAAAGAGAGCTTGTTTGGTCTCAAAGCACGTTTCTCAATTCTGAACTGAAAACAAGAGGCATTTCATACAATATTTAAGCTTTTATTAAGCTAATTAATTCATTCATTTAGACAACAGCATGAATTTTAATGTGTATTAATACATGTTTTATGTGCATACCAAATGAAAAAGATTAATGGAAACTTCTTTTTAGCAAAAAATTTTTTTCTCCTTATTTTTTAAAGTAAGTTTGCGAGACATTAAAATACGAACATGGTAAAAAATAAGTAATGCTGTTTTAGTGACTAATAAACCACGAGTAATTCGATTTACCTACAGTTTAACCACTCATATCACTTTGATAAGTTTCTTTATTTAAATTCAAACTCATTAAATTTTCTAATTTCAGCTCAGTATATTTTCAGTCACTTGTGCTAATGCATACTCTCGAAAATACTTTTGTAGTCATTATTTGTCTACGAATGAAAAAAATCTCAACTAATAAACTTTCTCTATCATTCGAAACTGTGTGGTTTACTCATTTCCCCTATTCTATCCGAGAGCCACATGATTACTGGTGAAGATGCCTGGGGTAGAAGCCGGAGTCTGTCTTTGTTGATAAGTATTTAATTTAGCTAAATCTTCTCTGAAAGTTGTATTAAGTAAAGTATGCATTAATCCATAGAAATTTTCGATGGATAGATTTTTATTGATAGAGAAGAGAAATAAGTCTGCATAATTTAAATTATAAAACAATTAAATTTTTTAGAATTAGAAAAAAAATTAGATAAAATAATTTTCAGCGAAATAAAGTTTAAATTTTACATCCATCTAATGTTAATATTGATTTTTTTTAATTTGAAATGAAATAACAAGCAAATCATTAGAATAGTTTCAGAGATTTTCTCAAAAGTTTGCCTGAGCATAGTTTCGAAAGAAGAATGTAAGATCGCAAGCCTTTTTGTGAATAGAACAATTTCTCCACAGACTTAATTATAAAGTTGGAATAGAGCTTTGCATATGTTCTCAAGAGCGCTACGGGTGCTTTCATTTCTTATTCGAAATTGCTTTTGAACGAATTCTTGTGAGAAAAGCTCTGCAACCATTCGAGTGATTCTCTATTTTCTTATTTACAAATTCATAAAAAGTTTTGAACTTCAATTATTTTCATTGAAGCTGCGTGTTTCGAAGCTTGATCACTTTAATAAAAGCGTTCAAGAAATTTTTTGAAAGATAAAAATCAGTTAAATTAAGGGTGAAAAAGTGTAATGAGAAAAAGAAACCATTTAGAAGATGAAAGCTCGCAATTTCTTTTTTCATAAACTTGACAGTTTTATTTCTTCACACCCGTTCGAAAAATTTAAAAAGCAAATGAAGTTTGAACAAGTAAAGCAAAAATTCTGTCAAGTCTTCAGTTTCGCTACTCAGATAATTACGTTACATTATAAATTAACTTATGGAAAGCAGATGAAAGCATTTGAAAAAGAGGAGAAACGCGATGCGAACGCAGCTTGAAATCGCGATGGGTAAAACTTTTTTTATCTAATAAAATGATTTAAAACTGAAACAGCTTTTGCCACTTAAGTTTTTTTCGGCAACATTCGAAATTTGACACTCTATACACTCATTGTATTGAGAGAGATAATGGAAAGCATGGTAAATGTTTCTGTTTGAATAATGTTTACGCATCACTTTTCACTTCTTTGCTAAAAATGAGTTTTTGCTATGCGTGCAATCAATTTCGAAACTTGCTTAGTTTCAAAATATTTGTTTTCATTACACATTTCAAATACAGCGTCGAATAAAAAATTGGCGCAGGAAGAAATTTAAATGCGAAGCAAATCAAAGAGTAAGGAGTAAATAAAGCGAGAAGTGAAGATGTAGAAAATAATGAGCAAAAGCAGCGCATTAACAACTCACATGTGTTTCAATCGTCGCAACGAGGCGAAATGCGAAACGTCAATATTGTTGATTGTGATGTCGCGTAAATCAAGCGATGTTAGCGATGTCAAATCACGAAAAACGTCTTTTGGCAAATTGTCCAATGGATTATGTGTCAAATTACTTGATGATTCGATGAAAGAAGAAGAAAAATAACACGGAAAAAAATGCAAAAAGGAAAAAAGTAAGAAAAATGAAGCTGAAATTATTTCGGCGCGCGTTAAGAATGTTTGAAGTGTGAAGAGAGGGAGAGAAATCAGTTGGTGTACTGTTTCAGTATATTCTTAAATAGTGGCAGTTTATTGAAGCATAAATTCTATCGGTAATACACATCATTCTCTCGCTCTCTTTCTATCATATTCAATCATAGCATCGCAGTGGAAGCGACATTTCTTACAGTGTTTGCAAGCGAAAAAGTTTTCTAAATGTGTTCACGTGTAATCTCGACAATGCGTTAAACGAGAGATCGATTTCAATTAGATTTTCATTGTTTTCAAACACATCCCATGATAAATATTCAATTCTATTATTCGCCAGCGATCTGTGAAGAAGAAGAAAAGGTTTAATTCGATCAAATGTAAAGCAAATTTAACATAATTTTCAATTTAAAACGCATCAATTCTCATTATTTTTCTCGTTTGCTCAATAATTTTTAATCTTTTTGTGATCAAATAGAAAAAACGTCTGCTTCCGATCGAAACAAGAAAAGCTCTAGATTAGTTTAATTACTTGTTTACTCACATGGTCTCGAGATTCGACAGTCGTTCGATTTGACTTTTCTCAAATTTAACAATCGAATTACTTTCGAAGACACTGAAAACAAAATTCGTGTTCATTAAAAATTTAGTTTCAAATGAAACTTAAAGATAAATTCATTTGTTTTCCACAAGCTTTTCTAACGGCTTCCGAACTTTTTCTCTAAGATTTTCATGAAGTACAAGATTAATGTTTTTCATGATTCATGATTTTGTTTTTTCAACTTAGATCCAAGCGAGAAATGTAACAATCTTGTTAGAATAAATTTAAACTTATTCTTTAAGATACAAAGTGTGCGCTATAAAGCGAAACGAATTTAGATTAATATTTCAGATTATTTGTTGGATATGTCCAACATCCGATATTTTAAACCTAAAGTCATTTTATCTATTAAAATATGTACAAAAAAAGGCAAATCAAATCCGTAATAGGAAATGGAAAAACAGCAAAAAACGCACAACTTTCTAACGCTTTGGTCTTGTTGAAGTTTAATTTTATCACTTATTTAGATTAAGTTTCCTTAACTAATCTTAAAAAAGATTTCGGAAATCGGAAAAGTCGGAGGAAATGGCCGGAAACAGAACCGCGCTTAATGGGGAAGCAAAATTTTCTTGATGATTGTTGAATTAAAAGTTTTCTAGCATAAAAAAAACATTTGAAAGTAAATTATTCATTCGAAAATTTCATTTTTATCATTTTTAAATTAATGGTTGCAATTAAAAAATTGTTAAGCAGCAGCACAAGTTTCGAATAATGCGTGTCAACTGTTTGAGCCAGTTTTTATCCAAATACTAAAAGATTATGAATGGAGGACCATTTTGAACCAATTATAATTTTTTAATGCTAACATTAATTTTTACGATTTATCAAATTCGTTTAGTTTCATGCCATACACTTTATAATTTTCAAAATAATTTCTTTCAAAATCTTTTTTTCAAAAAATTTTCAAATTTGATGTTTGTTAATTAAAAGAAACACAAAATTTTGTAACTTATTCGGAGTTTTTTCTTTAGCCATCAGCATGAAAAGTTTCGAAAAAGATTGTTTGGTAAATAAACCGAATGAAAATCGGTAAAAACTAAAATTCATAACATAAAAAGTTGAAATTCTCTCCGAGTGTAATTAGCTTTCGTAAAAACTTGGCGCACGTTTGAAATGAACAGAAAATGAGTGAAGAAACTTACAATTAGCATTTGAATTTATGTTTTTGACAAATTATTCTCATTGAAAAGTTCGGAAACCATTTAACAAATTAGTTTCAAAAAAACTTAAAGAGGAGAACGCGTGTTCACTTTTAATTATCGACTTAATTTTCGTGTAAGATTTCAAAAGATTTAGAATGAGAAAAAAATTTGCCTTTGAGAGCTAATTAATTTTGAAGAAGCAATAGAAGATACTAGACTATGTCTTAAGTGCGACTGTAGAAGTTTATATAACGAATAGATTTCTAGGCTTAAAGTGCCCAAAATAAGCTCTTTGAACGATAAAAAAGTCGACGCAAAGAATCGCTCAGGAGCGCTATTTAAAAACTAATCAACTTTTTCGGTAACAAAGACGAAATAAGAGAAATGGTAAAATGTTTAGTCATTTGGTTAGCTGGTGTCACACTATTGCCTTTAGAACAATTTTGATAAAATATTTCTTAGAAACAAATTATCATTTAAATTAACTCATACGCGAGCGAAACTTTTAACGAGCGTCATTCAAATGAGTCTCAACGAAACTTTTGTAAATTATTATTCATTTCTAGTTTGCTGCCTTTAGTAGCAGATCTTCTCGAAAGAGAATAAACACGAAAATTATTATTTCAATGCTCGACGCATTTCCATAATTTACTTACATCCATTCGAGATTTTTGAGCGACGGAAAACGTTGATTGTGTAAATTGAGTTTATTTCGTCCAATATCACTAAGAATGCCAAAATTTACAACTGAATAATGTATTTTGAATTTTCATTGTCAAACTTACATGAATTTCAACGATTCTAATGACGCAAGTATCGATAAATTAAAATAATGTAGACGATTGTCGTGCAGTTGTCTATATTTGTAAAAGAATCAAAGAGAAGAGAGTTAAGGGGAGAAATGCAAAATTTTGAATTAAATTAATAATTTTTGAAAAAATTGAATTCGTGAAAAGCGCGATGAAGTAAAAAATTTTGATTAGCGAGAGAAGTTAAATAGTGTGCAGTACATGAGGCGACATCAGGTGATAGCAAATCAAAAAATTGCTGAAGTGATGCTTATCAGATTTAAAATTAAATTAAATTCAAGAAAATCGTAAACAAACATTTTTTAAATGTAAATTTTTGATCAAACAAATAGAAATAGGAAAACTTCTCTCAACATGCCGTTTTTATCTTTCTATACACTTTTCAATTTTTTGATCACCCTCCCGGAGTTTGAAAATGAATTGAAAAGTTGATGACATGAAAGCGAAGAAAATCATTTTTGTCACTCGCTAGCTCGCAAAAAAGTATTTACTTTGGTACGCTTATATTTAAAAAATTATCTGATATTTGGAATATGCTAATTCTACTCCAAATGCGGTGATTCAAAAATTTAAATGAAAAGAAATAATGAATAAGTTATAATTTAACTTATTAGCTGGTCAGATAAAAATAAAATTTTTGAAAACGAGGTGAAATAATGATGCACACTTTTAGTCAAAACGAGCCACCTTTAATATCTGCCTCCACGTGAGAAAAGCATTTGTATTTCTGCTTGCATTGTTTACGCCAAAACACAACAAATGCTTCTGCGAGTCTGATGAACACATTGCATAAATCTAATAAGCACTGTTAATACAGTTGTGCACATTTTACTAGAGATAAAAAGCTGGAATTAATGTTATTTATGTTTTGTAATCAAATTAGTGTTATCCCCTTAAATAGGATACTTTTTGGCGTTTACTTTTTTACTTGAAATCTAACAAAAACTTGGTGGCTTATGGTTGATCATTATTCATTTAATATTTTTACCTGTGATAAAGTTTAATTTCACAAATAAATTCTGTTTTGTCAAACTTTTCCGCTTTTTACCTAATAATTTTGCCGAGCAAATTGTAAAAATATTTGTAGTCGAAAGAGCGCGAATTAAAGTGGTCATCTGACTCGCTGTCATTTGTTGTATTATGTTGCAATATATAGCCGTAAACAATGCAAGCGTAAAGATAAAAGCTTTTCTCACGTTTGCGCCGAAGCTGAAGGTTGCTCGTATTTTGACAATAAATATACAAAGTGTACAATAAGCAAATGTGCAATGTGTAAATGTATGATCGAGTTTTCTTTGATTTTGTTTTGCCAAGAAGTAGTAACGTGAAAGTATTTTTTGCGCTTACAGTGTTCTCAAATTCTTGAGACCGATGAATGCAGTTTCGTGAATCAATTGAATTTGATTGCCGTTTAAATATCTAGAAGAGAAGAGAAAGTTTTCGCTGGTTAAAAATTGGCGCTAAAAGCGTTTTGCAAGCAAGAGTCTGAAGTAAGAACTGAAAAGTACACAACAACAAAATGAAAAGAAGCTGTGCATTGCCAGATTTTCGTGAGCTATTTTTAGCGAATTTTTTAAAAGTTCGTGTAGAAAAAATTTAGCAAATAACAAGATTTCAGGCGATTGAACTCACAATTTTTGAAGTTTTCTCAACGATGAAAATGTATGCGCGGGAATGTACTTCAATTTATTGTGCTGAATCGAAAGAGTTCGCAAATTGGTGTATTCCCCGAGTGTTTGGACATCGATTGTTTTGATTTCGTTCGCATCCAAATTTCTGCGAATAAACTCAAATGTTGAATTTATTTTCTCCGCTATCGACTCATTAAACGATTATCTTACAGGAGATGAACTTGATTCGCGAACAGCGCAATCGGAATCCGATCGAGTTTTGAATGCCGACAAATTATTTTTTGCGAATGGTTCAAGTCGCATTTGATATCGCATTGATTGTTGTGAATTTGCCAAAGAGCTGTGGCAAAGAGAATACGATTATGGCAAAGATTTTCATTCGTGTTTGATGATGAACTGTGAAAATTGTATGCGAATGTGAAACGATAAAAATGCAAATCGAGCAAAGTACAGCAAACTCGAAAATTGCAAAGTTTTTCAACAGTGAAACTTACTGCAATTATTGTGAGTTCGTGTTCGCAAAAATTCGTCGAGCGTTTTTCCGCTTTCATTGATCATTTTGAAGAATACTTTCGCATTCTCGACGACAGTTCCCGAAATAACTTCTAAACAAAAAATTTTTTCGAATACTTTAAAATTAAGATTGAGTAAAAATTTTTCAATTACCGCATTCATCTTCGTCTTCTCCATTTGGACATTGTTTTATCTCGTCGCACTGAAATCTTCGTTCTAAGCAAATTGGCCTATTTTGAGCGTCGACCGAATTTCCGCACGGAAATTGAAATTTAGGACAGACTAGAATTTGAAAAAGAAAGAAACAAATTTGATTTGAGATCATTAAGTCAGGTGAATAGAGTTTTCTACTCTTACGGATTCTCAAAGCAAAATTAAAATTCGAATTTCATTAAATTTTGATTAAAACTGTTTTCCGATTTTCAGCAATTTGCTTTTACGGAAACCTTAAATATTGAAAATGAATTTAATGTGCGATTGAATTTCAAAATATAATTTCGCTCGAATTTGATAGGATTCAAATTTTATCGAAATAAAAAGATGAATAATCAAATTTTGATTAAAAATTTTGCGGCAAATTAGACGAGTAATGAAAGCGAGATGTGTGTCGACAGCGAATTTGGTTCAACGCAAACTTCTTCATTTGCGATCGCCGACAAATTCAAGGATCGATTGTTTACGCTTTTTTCTCGAATACACAAAACGTTTTATCAGTAAATTCAAATTTAATTTCATCGCAAATAGAACGCAATGAAAAACGAATTAAACGCGGTAATATTGTGGCGAACACAACGGAGGGTGTCGCCTGACATAATGATCGCTATTCACTTCGCTCCGAGACAGAGAGCGAAGAACAATGAACTTCGCTACGCTCGCAGAAGTAACAGAGCTTATTTCTACTGTTTCTCTGCCTTTATTTACTCTCCGCTGTTCGCCGTTTTCTTTCTCAAATGACAGTTAATCAAAGCAGTAAAAGTAAGACGAAACATGCTTTTTCGTTGTTTACATTCACTGCAAACGCATCGTTAACTTCGCGAATTGGACTTTGCGATTGTTAATGTGTCGCAGGGCAGCGCTCACTCGCACCTTTTCGCCGCTCGCCTCTCGAGCGTCCGATTGAACAGTTCGCGGTTTTGTTTTAATTATTCACATTCATCTTATCGATTGAACAAGCGGATAACATAAGAGGAAAGCGTATTGCCGTACAATGAACACATGGTTTACCACTCTTGTTTCCAATGCGAACGGAAAATGCGTACTTTCAAATGCGAAATTAAAATAGCAAATCGGTGTGAAACACGAAACATTTCTTACCTTGAAAAGCATATGTTAGAACTCCATCGCTGCTTTGCAGCGTACTCTCGTTAGATGGGTGTTGTCGCTTCGAGCGTTGTCAAAATTTTTCGAAGCGTGTAAAGCGCATTATTGTGAACTTGAACGTCAATTACGCGTTACGCGCGCACCGCAGTGTGCAGTGAGAAAATGTCGATCATCGCAGAGCATTTGGGTAAATTTAAAATTCTTCTCCATCTCTGCAATTTAGCCATAGTCATCGCATCGGTTTACGGTTTCGTTTATGGCAACATTAAATTCAGCAAAATCAAAGATTGGACAAACGACAGTTTCATCGGCGGCTCGTTACCTGCCGTGTCACTATTCTTTCTGCTCTACGCCTTACTCGGCATATATTGCGTTTATCGCAATAATTCCACGATTTTAACCGCGTACACCGCCACAGCGGTCGCCTCTCTCACCCTCAGATTACTTAACTGGATACTCATATTTGCGCACGGCTATCGTCCGATCGACAAGAGTTACGTGTTCTTCGCCTGCGAAATTGTGCTCATTCTACTCTCAAGTATCGTATTGCACGGCATCAGATGAACGGCGATGTCGAATCGAGGGCGCCAACTCGCATTTCAAAGCCAAACAATTATCATACATTCACCTGTTGCTACCGATTGGACCTATTGAAAAAATGCATTCATCCAACCGCTTAACGACCGTACCCAATTATCGCCTTCATGAATGAGCGTTTCAGCAGCAGCCGAAAAACCGTATTGCGGATACTTTCAAACTCAATGTCAGCGAATACTTAATTAAATGCAAATTATCCGATATTCAAATCGAAAAAAATTAAAAACATGCTTATCAATTTCTAAGCGTTGTGTATTTGTCTAAATGTTGTGTGTTGTTTACCAAGTTTCAGCTTTTTAAACATGCTGATTTGTCATTTCGTATGAATTATTATTAAATAATTGTTTTTCATAATTTCATATAATCAATTCATTTACATTTATTTTGACTCGGAGAAAATTCTGGCCACTTACTTTCTTTCTCTTCGTTTTCTTTCTTCTCATTCACTCGAAATTCGGATTCCGAGCGAAACTCGTCAACAGTTTCGCTGAAATAAATCGTTTCCAACATTTTCGAATCTTGCGTGAAAAGCAGCAATAAAGGTAACGAGATCAATATTGAAAACAAAACGATCACCACGATTATCGGTAAAAGTATATTCGATTTCATATTTTCGCTAAATCCATTATTTTCAAGCAAATATTTAAGTTTTAAATGTTGATCACATTTCAAGAAAAAATTGAAAAGTTTTCTCTTCTTTTGAAAAAAAGTTGAACACAAATATTTGTTTCAAAATTTTGAGTCTCTCGAATTTCAAAATAGTGCGAAAAAGAGGAAAAGTCGAGTGGAAATGACAAGTGAAAAGCGAGTGATCATAAGTAGAGACCAAATCGGTTTCGCGAAAGTTTCATTCGAAGTAAAGTTGGCGAAAGTCGTTCGTTTCGAGTGAAATAAGTGAAAGTTGCTTTATTTAGCGAAGCGACGCGGAGGACGATTCACTGTTGATGATGTCGACGATGCTGATGGGTAAAATCGTCGAATGATAAATTCTTATTGGACAACTTCCGAGGTAACCACGGTTTAATTCACTTTGTTTTTTCATTGAAATTCGATTATTCTTTGAACGCGCAACATAAATTTTACTACACGATTCGCGGAACGAGATTCGATAGATTCGCTAAAGAGTACAAAGGAGTTTACTTCTGTTCGTCTAAGTTAAAAAAATTAAACGCCGTGAACAATGCGCGTATATTTTATCTATTTGCTGATTTGCTCACAAATTATGCTTTTAGCGTATTGTATGCGTCGCATGTGTTCACTGTGTGTAACTTTTGTCCAGACGTGTGCTCCAAAAAACAAACTTCTATACGCTGGCCTTTATCCATTATTTCAACAGATGTTAAGAGTATCGAAAAGCATAAATTATTTTCATTTCCAGCAAATATCATTTACATTTTCACTGTTCACGCTGTTAATACGCTCTAGTTTTCCCATCTTGCGATTATTCGCTGTTTTCTCTTCGCACTTTCTTCGATTTTTCTACTTTTAAGAGTTCAAAGCCACTTTTCACTTTTTTTCGCCACAGGTGAAGAAAAGACATTTAAAAAATTTCACACAGTTTGGTTATTTAACATGAAAACATATTTATGAAATACGCGTACTTTTACTTGTAAATATTTTACATAGTGAAAGTTGCGAGTGATATGAATTTTTGTTCGCACGAATTCTGCTTTGAATCATCGCTAGAATTTTGTTTTAATATCCGATGAAATTCAAAAAAGCTTAGCTTGCTATCGATGTTTATTTATTTGACACACTTCTTTTGTTTTTGAGCGAGTGGTTAAAACTCGAGTAAACAATAAGCAGATGTGTTCGAACGCTTCCTTGGGCTAAAACGCAACACCGAAAACGCATCGAAAAACATTCATAAGTTCTATTGACCTCGGGAATAAAACAAATGGTTTAGTTCAAACACAGTGAAAAGTTTTTTTTTTCTGGGTGTTTCTTTCATAACTTTACTTAAAATAAAATTTCATTTTTCAAAATTACTTTGTTCGCGCTTTTAAATTCTGAGTTTCTCAATATAATTTTCAATGTACGTAAACATGAACTTATCTCAATGTGATGTGACAAGTTGTCACTGACAACTGATAATTTACAACTTTCAGAGTAATATGAATGTTTTAGGCAACAATTTATGAACAAGTAAGTATTTGGATTACTTTTCTGATTAAATCTTAACACTTTTGGTGACATCTAAAAAAGTCTTAAGTATTCAAAATGATAAAAAATTCAATTTTATTGTCTCACAAGCAAACCGATCGAATGATTTCAGAGCTTTTCATGCAAAAGTTTGCTCTGACAGCGATTCAAATATTAATTTTAAGAATTCATCGTGCATATAACGCTCGTGCGAAATTTGTTCATATGCGAACTAACAAGGAAACTGCTTTTTGTGCCCACTCTCGATTTGAATGAAACTTAGTATGCAGATCGAACTTCATGTGTGTATTAAGAATAACCTACATCATCGGTGCGAATCTTGTGCGTGAAGCAAGTTATTCGCGTGCAAACTTTAGCATTAAGTTTATGGAGAAAAATTTCGTTTTTTCAATTGTTAGCCTAAATCTCAACCAAAATTCGCATTTATGATGGGGGTTATTCTTAATACACACATGAAGTTCTAGCTGCTTACCAAGTTTCGTTGAAATCGGGAACGGGCGCAAAAAAATATTTTCCTTGTAAGTATTAAATAAAATTTTTTTAATGTTACAGGTGACCTACTTCACGAGTTTTAATCGGATTTGCTTTTTGATAATATAATTTCTTCATACTATATTTCGATCTAATCTTCTTTTAGATATTTTGCGTAAATTGGGCAAAATAAAAATATTTGTTATCTTACGACTTCATATTTCGCCAAGTTATGAAGTTCATCAAAAAGCTTTAAAAAAATCGATTAAAAATATGCGAAGTGGGTCACCTGTAGCATTAAAAACAAAATTATTTGCCATAGACCTAATAAAAAGTTTGCACTTGAATAAAACTTCTCACGAACATTGTGTGCATAAAAGCTCTTCGGATCGTTTGATATCGCAATGGAATGTTTGTTGTGACTAAGTTTTATAAGAAAAACTCTGTAACCATTCGAAAACAGTCAAAACTCTTTACTTAGACACTAAAGGAACCAAAAATTATGTCGAAATACAAAGTTGTTGGAATTCAGGAAGAAGTGGGTATTGGAAAATTTTTTTGGTCCAAAATTTTGGTCTGATAATTGACGAGTCAGATTAAAGAGGTTTGACTGTAACGGTTTACTTTTATCGTTGTCTCAAACCATTCAAGAGACCAGACTTGTGACTGTGGTCACCACTCTCTTAGCAGATTGCGTTTATTTCGATGATGAGGTCGAACGAGAAGAGCGAAACTCGATATGAATTTAATGATTTTATTTACATGTAAAACATACCAAAGCACAAAAGACACGGTCTTTCGAACTAAGCGCAACACTTTATTTAATTTCTTTTGAATTCTTTTGAACTACATTGAGTAAGATTTTCGTTTGAACTTTAAATTGCAAATATTTTGGTAACATTTAACTCATATCATCTTCAATATGTGACCAGTCAGCGACATTCAAGTTGTGTAATTTCACATAAAAAAACATTAATCAAAGTTTTTAATTTTTCAGGTGAAACTGTCTGAATTTCATGTTTTATTGACTCGGTTAAAGTTTCTAGGCTCTACCTCTAATTTTTGTGCACTTTTTCTTTTGTACTCGTCCAAAATCTAAAGGATTAGTGTCAGGGTAATAAGGAGGCCAATCAATCCCTTTTACACTAAGTTTACTTGAATCTAAAGTAAATGTGGTTCTATTCACAAGGTCCCTTCAAATCAAAAAATGTTTGAAAGCCATGGTGCTCTGTCCGATCTTAATTAATTTTTCTAAGACTGTATGAAAATTCAATAAGTTTGAAAGCAAATACACTAAGAAAGTCAGAGTGATCAGATTCTTTAAAAATTATAAAAAAGAATTAAGAATTAAAACTTTTTGGAGCACAAATTTGATTCATTCTAATGTATTCCAAATTCAATAAAGTTCAAATTATAAATTTCCGTGATTTTAAATTTATTCACTGGCTCTTACTTTAATTTTTGGAAACTCATAGAGATGATTTTTGCTATTTCATATTCAAGATGCAACTCATGTCATAAATTAAGTTTGCAAATCATATTGAGCAACATTTCATTATGTGAAGATGTTTAAAAACAATTATACAATAGTAAATAAATAATAAAATATTGACAACTGAATGTTCAAGTATGATTATCAATCTAAAATTGAATTTAGTGTTTAGGCATTTTGAAGCAACCGTTTTTTCTTTTTTATTAAGAAAATTAAGTCTAAGTTCAAGAAATGCACAAGAGAAAATATTAAACTCAATTTTTTATGCTCGGGTGAGGATTTGGTGGGCTAACGTGAGCAAATGACTGAACAAGTTAAGTTCGTTTTTCGCCATTCGTATTGTTATCCAATAAATTCTTCATCGAAAAAATTCAGAATTGATTTTATCAATTCAAATCGAAGCAAAATTTGATTATCCAATTCGCAAGCTTACTCCTCGCTTGTCATCAAACCATTTGCAATCTCTCCATGTTTACGCACGATGTTGCATATTTTCCCACATTTTATTATGAATGTTAGTGGAAAACTTAAAATCTATCACTTGACTATTATTTCATCTAGCCTCCTCTTGTTTAAATAAATGACTAAAATACTGATTCGAGCTAACAAGCTGACTTGCTAGTTTATTTTATTCGTTTTTGCAAGAAAACATAGTCACTATTGATTTCATTACTCACAATTAACAATTTTTTATGAGCCAGGCTCTCTTCACATTCTAGAATCTAGAGTAAACTCTATTTGATATAAAGAAGTGAAAGCAATTATTTATAATTAGTTTTCATTACTTATAGAGTGAAGCGAATTCTAAGTAAAGGAAAAAAGTTAAAACGCTTTATGTTACTGAAAATAAAACAACAGCTGTCATATAACATACCGCAATACACTTGTTTTCAAAACCAAATTTGTGAAACGCACAAGTGTAATGGAAATTTTAAACTAACGTTGCAACAAATAAGCTCATTCTAGAGTTGCGTTTATAAAGAACGCTTGTTTGAAAAAATTAAAGCTGCGTGCTTTATGTGGAAATATATAAGCCATGGTAAATATTTATTCTTATTCACTGTAAAAATTTACAAAAATCGGTGCGCTTTGGCTTAAGTTCGGTGTCAAATTATTTTGCTCTAAAAAGCTTGGCTATACATTTAATCTATGTAGTGTTAAATTTAGTTTATTAATGTTTTCTCGCAAGAGAGTGCTGAGTGAACATTGATAAAATGCGATTAACTGCAGTGAATTGAATAGTTTAATAAATTTATTCAGTTTTCGGTCAATAACACGCGTTGTTTTTATTGCTTGAAAAATAGATTTTCACTTTCATCATTTTTTAATTTCGCTTATCTGAAAGCAACATTCCGGTCGCGTCAATATTATCCAGAGCGATTTCAGCTCGAATATAAACATTGTATCTCAATTTTTTATTGTTCTTATTTCGATTATTTTAATTCATTTTATTTTAACATTTTCATCGATAGTTCAAAGTAATAAAAGAATAAAGCTGAAATAGCCGAAATAATTGAAAACTCTAAAAGTCAATTAAGCGACGATGAATTTATAATTTTGAACCATAATATTAGTGCAAGCTGAGTATTTTTCAAAATTTTAATAATTGCACTAATTTAAGAGTTTATATCTTTTCAAACAAACTTTTATAAGTATGCCAATATACTCTAGTTAGTGTTTTCTAAATTTACTTATAAACTTCTAAACTTTGTTAAATTTTTGGTAAAAAATGAAAAATATTTTAATTAAACAAGCGTAAATAGAAAAATAATTTAAATGACAAAATACTTTTTGCTTCAAATGATTTCTCTAAATCTATGTATATTTACTATAATTGGACTAAAATATAATCTGGTCATATTTTATTTCTCGCAAATTCAATCAAATCTTCGCATTTAAACAAACTTTGCTATACTAATTATCAGTTACAAAATGATGTTTGATTTTGCCGTTGAATTTACTTTGTTCTTAAAACTGAACATTCTTCTTTATAAATTCTTTTCACAGGGAAAGTTTCTTACATCATTGTCCGATCGAAAAGCTATTAAATTTTACGTTAGAAAATTAAGAAATTTTGAATTTTTTAAAAAGCTCAATATTTTTGAAGTTATATGAGAATTTTAAAAAATGTATGAAATGAAACTAAAAAATTCTTTTTTAAACCATGAACGAGCATATTCGAAATAAAACGTTATTCTGGTTGTGTCGAAAAAATCGTCTCTTATCAAGAAATGTGACAAAAAGAATAACTTGATTAAAAAAATTTCTTAGCGCGCATAAAATATTTTGATCAAAGTGGACGATACAGGTCCTCCTCAGAATTGATTCAAATGTATCTTATGAAATATGTCACATAATTTTGTATCAAAGCGCTAAAAATTGCTTTTAAGAATTTTAACATTAAGAATTATAAAGATAAAAATAATATCCAGCACTTAATGAGTTATAATATTTAAAACAACACGAATGGAGATCGAGTGAGATTCAGATCCGCAATAGAAGGAAAAAAATTTTCGACTTCGACTTAATGTTAAATTTTTCAAACGAATAATTTCTTCACGAGTAAAACGCTAACCGATGTTTAGGCTAATTCTTAATGCCCACTTGAAGTTTTATCTAAATACTGAGATAATTTTTGTAAACCAATAAGGTAAATTTGTCAATCAACTTTGATCGATAGAAATATTTTTAATCAGTGAAGCATTAAGCGGTTATTAAAACCGCAGCAAAACATGATTGATGATTCCCGGGTTAAATGAATATGTAGAAGATCCATTTCATAAGGAAAAGATCTGCATTTGGTGTGTGATTTGTTTTAAAATAATACCTAGTCTAATCTTTGCGAACAATGAAACCGGAGCTGTGTATTTAAACACATTTTCGCATTAAATTCTATTGAATTTAGCGGAAAAATTTACTTTTTCTATAGGCTCATATAAAAGAATTCACTAAATTTTTAAGCAAAAATTAGCATAAGTTTTTACTGGAAAAGCACTTCATAGTTATTTGGCAGTTCGTTGAAATGGGCTAATGTCATGTTCACTTCACGGACACCATAACCGAATTGCAGTATTTTCAAATTTTGACAGAAATTGATAGAAAATCAGTGAAATCTTACATATTAAACGTTTTTTTCACTAAGACAGGGTTACTGCAGATAATGAATAATGTTTGAAGAATTATCTTGTTAAAAACACTGGTCAAAGCTGATCTGAAGAGAAATCAAAATGACGATTGAGTTCACCGTCCTCCGGATTTGAAGCCGAAGGATTTTTTCTCTCAGTGCTTTTTACACGGAAAGAGTTGTCTGACGATTCTTTGAATTAAAAGAGCTTCAACCTTTGAACTTTTTCGAAATTTCATAAATTTAAACAAGAATAGGCAAGAATAAAAAACAGGTAATTGTACAGCTCGATAATTGATGGGATATTTTCAAAATATTTACCCTGAACAATCTTTAGCACATAAAGTTTAATTTACAGGAGTAAATTTTATCTGTTATGTGTTAAAACTATGTAAATAATCAGCTCTTAAACTTTGGAAGTTTTAAAAAATCACCCTGCATTTTATTTGTGTTGACAGCTAAAAAAACACATATTGCAGAGAAAATACCTATTTAAAATACAATTTTTTAATGTGCATTGTATTTTCATTTATCCTCGTGCTCTTTTATACCAAAAACAAGAGCAATGTATAATTTTCATTTGAAGTTTGTCGCTGTTTCGAGAAACTCTTTGAAATAAATTTTACAGTTGATATTGTATTTAACTATTAAACAAAATGTTAAACATATTGTTATTCATGATTTTTAAGCCTTTAGTAATTTTATTGAAATATCACTTGGTATCATCCTCATTCCTAGCACTTGCCTATTACAGTTTTTATGATTTAGCAATTTAACTGCTTTTTTGATTAACGCAACTTGAACAATCGTTTAGAGTGATTGTTTATAGGCCAGATGGCGCTGCGTGTCTAATGCAGCACTATGCTAAAGATCTGTTAACTAGGACACTCACCGCTTTATTAAAACTTTTTTTATTCAAATTTCGACTTTTTTAAATTTTGTATTAAATTTATAGTATTGAAGCTTGCATTCATTTCACATTTTACCTCTTGATCTCTTCTCTTCAATCAGCTTTTTTATTTCAAAAGCGCTTGTGATGCTTTAAACTACATTAGAAAAGCGCTTTTAAAATTAGTTAATTCGGCTGGCAACTTTTGTATATTAATGAAAAATAGTTTACAAGAAAAAGAAAATAATTTATATTTGTGATCGCGCTTATTGAAAACACTGACTCTGCAATTTCATAACTAAATATTTAAAAAACTTATTAAGCATCTGTTTTCAAAAGTACAATAAACGTTTATTTAGTAAAAAAAGGAAATAAATGTGACTAATTAGCGGCATAGAATTTATATTCGAGTAGTGCGCAACGGATTTTATGGTTAAGATCGAGACTTCATTATTTAAAGTGACACCAAAACAAAATGCTTTTCTCAGAAAAAGTACACAAAACAATGAGTTTAACAAAATTCGTTGAAAGCAATACTCGCTCTGGTTTCAGTGAGAGCCGCGATAAAATGAGGCAAACGGTTGTGCCGAACGAGACGGCGAGAAAAGTTGAAATTGTTTTGTAAAAGGCTCGAATGTGCATTGAGCAGTGCTTATATTCACAAATATTGTTATCGCATTGACGATAATCAATTTTATCATTTTTTTTGTTGCAGATGCAATGTGCGAAGAAGAAAGAGTAAGCGTAATTCGTACGGTAACTATTATTGTCGATATGAGCGATGTTGTGGCTTACGTGCACGCCTCAAACTTGAAATAAACTTTCAACTTATTGCTTAATCAAAATGGAAAATTATTACGACTAGTAAATGAATGAGAGTTTCAGTGAAGTGTCATTTTTAATTTTTTAGACAAAGAAGAATACAGCGACGAGCATTTTCAATGTTTAAAGATAATTTAAATTCAAAGTGTTCGCCTTGAGTCGAGTAACGAACCACTTGCATGCAGAAAACAGTCACTTCAATTTTTAAGCACAACACTTTTCTTTTCAATTTTGTAATTCTCAAGTTAAGTAATGTGCTTAATTTTTATTTTTTAAATTATCAAAACCTTAAATTTTTTTCAAGAATAGCATTGACTCTATTTTTGTTTCTTTTCACTTCCCTGTAAACAAAAATTAATTTAAATTTACATAAATAAGAAAGCGATTGAAACAACTTGACTACAAGCTGCTTGAATCGATGTAATTTCTTAGAATGAATTTTCACATTTTTCTCACTATTAGCTGCTATTCGTTCGTCTTTTTCGTATTTCTCAAGACTTACAGTGAAACCGCTAAACCTTTTTCTTCATGACATAAATCGGACGAAACGAAGTCAACCGAATAAATTAAATAATCTAATTCGATTCTCGGAATAAAATTTCGCGATAAACGCAATGAATGCGGTTTTAGAAGAACCGGTTAAGTGAATCTAGTTGATGTTTATTTAATTTTAATTTGGTAATATTTTGCACGCTCACAAATTTCTTTTTTATTTTTCGAATCCTTTTTTATTGAATGACATGATTTGAAAGCGATGCCGATAATAATTTGCGATCAATTAATGTTGAGCGAACAACTCTTGATTGTTAAGTTTTGAAACCTTGGACATGTTTTTAAACAACGTGACGAGCGAAAATGTGACATTGTGCACATGGTGCTCAACGATCTGGAAAAATAATTTTGTATATGCCAGGGTCTTAGATAGTCGTGTGAATCGAAGAGATCTGTTCTGAAAAAAGATTCATACAAATGTAAATCCGCTTACCTCTTTCAATTTTTTCATTTTTCAAACAAAAAAATTGTCTTTAGTTTTTGATTTTGAATGAAAAAGCGACTTATCAATGAAAAAATAACGTTTCATTGCTGAAGCGAAATAATTTGACAAGTTGCGAGCCAATTCAAAATTTTTTATTTGTTCTGTTTGTTCTGCCGCGACTACTGCGATTAACATGCTTTTTATCGTTAGTGTTATGCTTGTTTGCAAATTATCTTTCAGACATTTGTAATAAATGATTTACAAAACAAAACAAAAATTAAATAGATTCATATATTTAAATTCATAAAATCATGCATAAAATCAAATAGAGAAAGTTTTGAAAACCTTACAAGATCCTACATATTATCATGGGAATTTTTTCATCTTAAGTGTTCTTTCTCGAGTATCTTACCTCTTGAATCGAATAATACGGTTTCAGAACTTGACTTTTTCAAGTTTCTTTTTTTTGACAAAATACTTGACAGATAATTTTGATTTTATCTACCAAGTTACAAGTAAAAGTTACAAATGAATTTAAGATTTCCTTCGATAAGCTTACCCAATAAAAAGAACATTTATCCCTGGTGTTAAGTATTTCTAACGAAAATACTTCGAAAAAACGCTTGAATTTGAATTTTAAACATTTTATTTGCATAAAATTTTTTATTTTCAGATTAAATAAACCAAAACTTTAATTTATTTTTATCTACAAAATATTAACAAAAAATTTAAATTAATAAAAGACTCGAGAAAAATTAATTTAAAAATTAAAAAATAAGATCTAAATTAGGTGCATTTTGCAATGTTCGTTCCGAAAGATAAAATAATAAAATTTCAATAATTATTTAACAAATCATTGATTCGTTTAAAAGCGTAATCAAAAGTGTAAAAAAATTAATTTTATACTCGCGTAATCTAACGCTTTGAAGTAACAATAGTTTTTCAATCGTTAATCAATTCTGTTATTGAAATCGAACTGAAAATCGACTTTAGACATGTTATTATCTACTTCGCATTGAAATTTCGCAAAAAAGGCCAAAACTGTATTAGATATAAAAGCATATTGGGGCGCAATGTCGAGACACGACTGGCTTCGATGCTCTAATTTTTATTTGAAAAAAGATTTAAATACCATGACCCCGGCAAAGTACCGCAACTTATCGCCGGAGGCATATCTACACCTAAGCGATTTGCTGTATTTTCTGTGTTAACGTTAAGTGAGAGGTGAAAGTTAAATGAGAACGGAATCGGCGAAAGTTGAAGCAAGACTTATGTAATTGTGTTGACTGAAGCGTATTCAACGTTTTTTATGCATTGAGCTCACATTTTTGATTTGAATGCGACTTTAAGCACGTAGCTCTGAAAATCTGTACCATGTGAAAAAAAACTTGTCAATTATCTGCCAGAAAGCACGGTTGACGGTTTTGCACGAGACATGCAATCTTTGTCTATACCCCGCGCACTTAAAGCCATGAACTACATTAGCAAACTGTGTAAATTTATTTCTCTTTCTTATCTTCGCAATTGTAAAACTTGAAAGATTTTTCAAGCCTTGAATGGTCAAAGAAACGTGAAATTAGCTTTCTTTCTGAGGCGGATTCATTTAAATTTTGTTTATTTTCAACCTTTACAAAAACATTCATCTCTGCGAGAAAACAACACAAACGATATCGAAATAAAGCATGATTAAGGTTCTAGTTGCCCTCACTCTTATTTTTCCGCAATCTTTTTCTTTTCACGCTTTGTTCGAGCCTCATTTATAAGAATTATACACAAACGAAGCGAATGTAGGAAATTACCTTGCCTCTGGAAATCGAAATTCGCAATCTTTTCGCGCTTGCCGCTAAAATGTTCTATTTATACAAAGGCATTGTGCTTGTTTTTTCATTCACGGCTTCAACCGATTGTCAATCAATAGATGTATAAGTGTAAAATAAAATTTTACTTTAATCCGCGAAAAGTTGCGATAAAAATGAATTTTCATTGAAATCATGTAAAATATTTTTTTGGGCGTGAGGAAAGGAAAGCAAGAAAGCGAATGAAGGACCTCGATTTCAAAGTTTATTTCTGGGTCTACAATAATCAATATTTAAGCATCTAACTCAATGACAAAGGAACACCGCATTTGGCTTGTTTCGCCCGATTCGAAGCAAAAATTTTTCGATTACTTTTCGGCTTGCTTTTCGCCTTTCTTTCGATATTTTCAATTTTTTTCTCTCTTTTTTTTCATTGAAGTTATCCGTTTTTGATCAAATATTTAAAAACGAAATTTAAGTTAAGTTGCAATTAAAAGTGACCTTAACTAACGCAATAATCAACTTAAATTACGCGAAGTGAAAACAATTTGCTAACTGCTCAACTCTGAGCTCCTACTATCAACAGTTTGGTGAATTAAGATCATTCCTCGCAGTGATTGGACTAAATTATCGCTCTTTCATTTGCGAAAGGCAATCGACAAAAACGGTGTCCTAATTTTTCTTTCTCTGCAAAATGTAAATTCATAAAAGCGAAAAGTTATGTAAAGTGCGATTGTTATTATAGTATTTTAAATAAAAGAATTGATAACTTCCTCTCGCGCTCTCGTGTTGTCGGGTTTTTCTCGAAAAGTGATTAAAACAATTTTTCAAATTGTTTTCAAAATTAATTTCTCGAAAAAAGAAATAAGCTTTAAATATTACAATTAAAAGTCGATTTATCTGTCTGAACAATTTCGCCAATATTTCACCGTTGAGAGATAATTTTAAAATTCTTAGACAATTTTTTAGGCAATTTTTTTCTCGCTCCCTACCTAAATTTTAAAACTTTTCCCTGAGCTCAAAAAAATGATATTGAAAAGTAATTAAACATCGATTTCATAATGAATCGAGTTTTTAAGTTTATTTTTTCATAAGCAGGTCAAAAATGATAAAATTCGAGTGAATAAAAGTGAAAATTGAGTTTTTCAACTTATTGTAAAGTTGAAAAGTAAAAAACTTTTACTCTCGTTTATATTTGGTCAAACTTCAAGCTTTCACGTGATAAAGTGTTCTTTGCACTTCGACTTATTTAATCGAGTAAAAGCGAAATGCTGATTTATAGCGAACGGCCACACCTAGTGAAAAGTTTCCGACAAAGTGTTGAGTGTGATTTTTTTCTGTACGAGTAAAGCAATTATATGAAAGCAATGTCAATGAAAACATTTAAATTGGTGTTTGTTTGTTTCTTTCATTTTCAGTTATTAATTTGTAATTTTTTTATTTTAGCTGCTTAATTAAAACAATCGACAAACTCAATGTTGAATTTTATTTTTTATGTATTCAAATTTTAAAAATTTTAATTTTGCATTTTTTAATTTTTTGACCACTTTTTTGTTTTTTTGCTTCGAAATCTGACTGTCGATTTACGAAAATGACTTCGAGACCTGAATTTATTTTGTGTGACTTTATTAATTGTGCTAATTCCTGGATCGATAGAAATTAATATTTTCTTTTTTCTAGTACATATCTTGATTTCAAGCGAAAGTTTGTTTTTCCAGTTTTTTTAGAGGAAAAATCAAAATAATGAAATTCATTTTGCTAATGAACCACGCCTAATGCACTTGTTTAAATTGGCCTTTGTTCGCGGATAAAGATTCGAGCGAAAGGGTCAAGCAGCAGGAAATAAATGATCGATCTGTATTCAATTGAGAAATTAAATTAATTGAGAAGAAGAACACATTATGTAGCCGACCTTTAAAAATTTTATTCAAGAAGACAGTCGAAGCTATTAAAGGTCCGTAACTCATTCGAGCGAACTCACAAAAAAACTGAACTCACCCTGAAAAGATTACCCTCATAAATAACTACATGTTGATTTAATTCCGTGAGTGTTTCTAAATTTAAAGGAAAATACAGAGCGGTATGTGATTGCAGTTTGATTCGAAATGCGTTGAAATTTTGGGATCCGTTTTATAGGTTATTGGTATCTAAAAATGTGTGCAAGAGGAATCCTATTAGCCTTCTACACATTATGAAATAAAACTTTTATGCTTTATAATTTTGTCATCGATATACGTCGAAATAAATGCCTTCCTCAACATTGAAATCGCATGATTTTTTATGTTCACTTTTTGAAATAATTTTTACATAAAATGATTGGGTGCTGAAAATGAGTAGATCTGCATATTTTAGTTTAACTATAGAGGCTCGCACTATTTAATTAAAACTATTTTTGTCAAAAAATTTAACACGAAGTGTGTGAAATAAATATTCTTTTGACGCTTAATATGAAACTGGCCCTAAAGCACAATCAAATCCAAACTTCAAAAGTTATTGCGACAGAGCAAATTCAAAGAATAGATGAGAGCGGAAGAGGTCCCTCAACATTTAAAGGGAACAAGCAAACAAAAAAAGGTGATTCCATAATATGATTTTTCCATAGGAAAAATTTCAATCATCGAAACAAATGTTTCTCAATAAATATAGAATCTACATTTCAAAAAAAGCGTACAGGAATTTATTTATTTACGGGGAGATTTTTTATTTTGTTAACATTTATTCAGAGATAATCGACAAAATATTTTTTTTAATATTACAAATTTTAATTAAAACTAAACTTTTAAAATTAAATATAAAAATTAGATATCTACCTTGACTTATATGATAGAATCTATATTTAGTGAGAAAAGTTTAGAGGAATAAAATTTTTCATAAAATTTTTCTATAGGAATGTCCTTGTTATATCAGCTTTTTGATTTACTTGTTACTCTGTATAAATTGAGATCTTTTTCGCTTCCATCCATTATTTGAATCTGCTTTTTCAATAACTTTGCGATTTTTGGATTTGATTGTACCTTGAGGCAACTATTATATTAAAGATAAAAATCGATGAGCAGATAGTATGAGATCCAATGTGAAATGCGATTTAGACGGGGAAAATCTCCACTGATCTAACTTTCCTAATCGTTGATTTTATGAATTAACCATAAAAATGTAAAAGACTTTTAATGCGAAAAGATTAAGTACGCTAGAATAGCTGCTGTAACTTTGCCAAAATGATTTGACCCTTTTGGTCTTTAGAAACCGCATCAAAAATCCTTATTAAGCGTTTTCTCACTCTTTCATTTCTCATTTCTCATTTTAGCAACAAATGAATGTATATGTATGTAAGGTATTATATAAAAATTTATAATTACATTGAAAAAGAAGTAACATGACGTTTACCGGCTGTGAATTCCGCTTTTGATTACATCGTTTTATTGCGAAATTTTTTTATTTCAAGCGCTCTTACAAAACTTCGGCGAACAAATCGAATATTTTATTTTTCTTACAACGAAAGATACAAAAACATATTTTTGTAAACAAGTGAATATCCGATTTAAAAAGAATCAAAATTTGCCCGATGAAACAAAAATAATTTTCTACTTTTTTCTCGACAGAAGAATCAAAACGAGATAAGAAAATTTCATAGAACAATGTTAAGGGATTTCCTTGTTCACGTTTACAAAGAGCCAATGTTAATACACGATCATTTCGTAAAGCGATTCATTACCTGCACTTAAATTTTTCTCGTGTATTTCAATTGTTATTTCGCTTTTGTGGTTGATTCCGTCGAGTGATTCAAGTACACGGAGCTGAATCAGTTTGAATTCGAAAGAGAAAAAACTTTTCACTTTGCGTAACGTTGTTGCTTCGCTTCGCATTTTTACTTTCATTGCAAACCAGTTTTTTAAATTTTCGAAATAAGCGAGAAAATTATAATTGATTTAGTTTTCTTTGCGACGAGAGAAATCATTTTACTTATGCCGTTAAATTTTAAACATGCGTTCAAACAGCGACACTTTTCATTCGGCGTTCGAATCGCAATAGGCGCGATAACGCCGGTTTCATAGTTTTTTTTTCGTGAATTTAATTTTTTTGCGAAGAAAAAGCGATCGAACGCGAGAGAAAGAGAAACTTTGTTTCGGCTCACTTTCAAGAAACTTGTCAAGTCGACTTTTCGCAATAAAGAAGCTTGGTTTTAACGCGTACGCGTACACTTTTCTCCAGTTCGGTTAACGGTGCGAACTGAGAGCGACTGCTTCTATTCGAAAGGAAACTTGTGAAAGTGAAACTAGCTTTGCATTGCGCGTATATCGAAGGAAGCGAATTTGCTTAGTCAAGCTGATTAATTGAAAAAAGTTTGTTCGCCATACATTCTGTTGATTCTGATCGAAAGTAATACGATTACGAACTTTATTTCGTTACGCGAAACGCTCGATTTCGTTTGTTTGGATCCTGCTGAGGCTTGAATTTTTTTAAATTATGAAACCTTAAGTTAAGTTAATTTATTGATTGGTTCGTGCAAACGAAATTTGGAATTATGGTTAAATTATTAATTGCTCTACCGCTTTTTGCGTTCGTTTTGGTCATCGCCGATGCGGCCACGACGAATAGATGCCCAAGCTATTGCCGATACAAGCTAGGCACTAAGGCACCTAATACAACGTTACGTGTTCGTAAAGATATTAAGTGCATGACAGAAAAAGAATGGAAAGATTTCGCCGATGCAGTAACCGAGTTACACGCTCGCGGTATTTTCGACCGATATAATTTCGTTCACGTGCGATACTTTTACGTTATACACGACAGCGCTCAATTCTTCCCGTGGCATCGATGGTTCTTGTTTCTCTTCGAAAATGAATTGAGGAAGATCAATCCTACAGTGACCATACCTTATTGGGTGAGTTTAAAATTCAGTTTTTGATTTAGTTTTAATCTATGATGATACAACTGTTTTGTCCTCAGGTCAATTTTTTAAACGAAAGTTTAAGCAAATTTTTAGGTTTTTAATTAATTTATAGACAGAACATACATTTAAATAAACAATTTAGAGATTGTAAAATTTAATTTTGCTATCTGTTAAAAAAATCGGGCCAAACTTTACGAGCTTAGAGGAGCAAAATAGAGTAAAGCCTATTTTTTAATCTTACCTTAGCCAATTTCGCTTTCTAAAAAATGTTTCGATTTTTGCCTAAAAACTTGCCGAAAACAAACGTTTGTCTTTCGACAGCAATGTGATGGAAAATTGCAGACTTCCTTCTCTTTTTGAATATCGCATAACCTTTGCATTAAGTGCTATACATTTAAACACTTAAAAGTGACAAGTAAAAAAAGTTGTACACGTTGTTTGAGCTTACCTCATTTTTTATTTCTCAATTTTTTTTCTCAAAAATAATTTAATCAAAATTCTTTTTTTTGAGGATTTAAGGGTTGTCATTGAGTTTTGAGAATGCAGTTAAATTAAATTGTATAAGCTGATTTCCTAATGTTTGCTAAAGTAACCTCCATTTTATAATTTTTTAAGCGAAAGTTTTTCAAGTCATTGAGAAATTTCACTAATTAACAACAGCGCTTATTGTTTTCGTTCTTCTAATTAAAACTTGAAAACGCAAAAATTGAAAATTAAATTAGTTCACTTAAAAATATGCTTAAAAGCATTTGATTTTGATAGAAAAACAAAAATTTAATGAATAACGGAGTTTAACCATAAAATCTGACTTTTATTTCGAAAAGAGAAAAAGTTGTAAAAAGTGTGACAATTGAAAAAGAAAATTATCACGATTAAAGTGACCGAATATGCATTATTTAAAGCAAAATTAACTCGTAAACAGAAGAAGTAAATAAATTACCTTAAATTATTATTTTCGCTTTTTTTCTACTCAGGATGGTGCGGTGGATTTCGTGCATCCGGAACTAAGTGAAGTGTTCAATGCAACTCGCGCGGGCGGCAGCGGAGATCCGAATGATAACTTCTGCGTCAAAGACGGTCTTGTCGCCGGTTGGATTCGACAATTTCCTAGCAAAGTGTGCGTGAAACGTAATTTCGGCAGCGAACCGATGGTTTGGCACTCGCCCGAATGGACAACTCATTTGCTGCAAGCGGGCCTCGATTATGACTCTTTCCGCGAGGGTCTCGAGTTCTCAATGCATGCGTTGATGCACGGTGCGGTCGGAGGCCCACAAGGAGAGTTGATGTGGCCGTGGGGACCGAACGAGTGAGTTCTACGCTTACATGAGCATTTACGTGTGTGTTTACCTTCTACAAAACACGGCGCGCTCGTTTCTATAGCGTTTTCTAACGAGTCGTGATTTCACCGACGTTGTCTCAAAAGTGTTTTCGATTACAACCATTGTTTATGATTAAGATTGAAATTACTTCAGAGGGAAATTTCTTTAGCAGAGACCTCGTAGTACTGTTTTTTTATTTCTCTTAAGAAATTAACGTAAAATCCGAAAAAAATATTTTCGCAACAAATTAAAATGAATGATATGGACATTTTTCGTTAGAAAATAAGATAAAATTCATTGCGAATTTGAAATGCTTTCGGCGATCAGGTCGTGTGTACAATTTTTTCGATTTTCCTTTCGCTTTCCGATCCGATTGAATACGAGAAAAAAATCGTTTTATGAGTAAAACTTTTTTTGTGTTAATTAACTTTCAAAAGGTAAAATTAATAAAATTAACAAATTCTAGCTTAAATAAAAAATGGGAAAAAATTATTAATAATAGTTTAAGTAAGATTTCAGCGATAAAATCTGTGGAAAATTTCAAACTTATGAATCGCAGTCTCATTTATCATCTATTAAATACTTTTTCAGTCTAAATATCAGACTAAAAATCAGACATCGTAAAATGTTAAAATTTGATGTTAAAAATTCCAAATTTGTTAAAAAATTGTTTCGTAAAAAATTGAAATTTTCCTCTCTTTCAGCATCATTTTCTTCTTCCTACACGCGAATATCGATCGTATTTGGGCTAAATGGCAGTTAGCTGATCCTCAAAATTTTTACGATTATGGCGGTCCATTAAGAGATATTTCGACTAACACCACTGTTGGCTTGGCCGACCAATCGGACAAACTTGATCCGTGGGATATGGAAACAAAAGAGGCTTTAGTGTTTGGACGTGAACCAATGCCATACACGTACGATGAATTCCTTTCCGATGTAGCTGAAAAAGAAGAGACCGAAGGCATCAAACGAATTAAACAATTACCAAAGGTTGTTTTACAGCGATATTATCCGAAAATAATTGACGGCACGGCAACTCGCTTCCACTACGAATTACCTCCAACATGCGGTGAAGAAATACTTCCATTCTTTCCGCCACCAGTACCAATAAATCCGTTGACTTTAGCCGTACGCGGATTCAACGCCGATCGAGCGATGAGAGTGCAAGCGGATAGCAACAGTTTAGTTGAGACGTTGAATTTAGTCGGCTACCAATCTCCATATGTTTAAATAGAAAAAAAATTGCACTTTAAATTGCAAAAATTTCTATTATTAATTTGCTGCAGGCTTGTGCTTTGTACTACGAATCCTCCTTTCCATAAATTAAAATAAATCGTTTTTGAGTGTGGCGAAATCAATCGACAATCGTATTTGCGTTCATTCAATT
Organism: Dinothrombium tinctorium; assembly: GCA_003675995.1. Classification (NCBI taxonomy): domain Eukaryota; kingdom Metazoa; phylum Arthropoda; class Arachnida; order Trombidiformes; family Trombidiidae; genus Dinothrombium; species Dinothrombium tinctorium. Next base: position 1,565 of record NCKU01000602.1, on the reverse strand, counting down.
GAATTGAATGCGACGTTATTGTGATGTGTCCTTAAAAAAGGACCACGACACCTTTTATTTATATTTTTCAAAAGGAAATAAAATTCAATGTTCGCAATCAATAAATTTTATTAGCTTAAATCAGCTATTCTACGCGATTTCAAATTATTTATTTTTAATTTGAAGATGTCTCGTTAAATCTCGTTCATATGAATTCGCCTGCTTTATAGCGGTGTCACGTTTTATACGAGATGGCGATTGAATTTTTGATAACTTTGAAAATTAACATGAAATTGGTGGTTTTGTTAATTAGTTTATAAAATCATTTTACTTCTTTTGCAGGCATATTAGTTAATGCACACATAATTGAAATAATAAAATTGAATATTTCAATTTTTTAACCTGATAATTCATACATTTTTTTGACTTAATAGTTTCACTATTTACAATAAATTATGGAAAAATTTGAATTTGCTATCAATAAAAGTTTTTTCAAATTATTGCGAAATGACTTTCAAACAAACTACTACAATTGATTCGAAAGTTGAATTTTTTGAGCTAGATATGAAATTAAGTATAAATAAATTTTTAAAAATCATTTACTGGTAAAACACGTTTGTTGAAGCAAAAAAGCTATAAAAATATAATAATTATTATAAATTTTTACTTTCAAAGTATTTTTAGATTATGAAATACGAGTAATGAAAGCGAAAATCTCATCTTGTGAATTTGGATATTTTCTTATTTATAAAAAAATCCATGCTTCATAAAAGCTATTTAAAAAAAGTTTATTCAAATGAGCAGAAATAGAAAATACTTGAAATTGAAATTGAAATTTATTTATTCGCAAAAAGCACGTCACATATCATTACGTATGAACGTCAACTTAAAAATGATAAAAATTTTCATAATAAAATTCTTTGTAATTTTTACAGAATGATATAAAAGAGTCAAAATTTCGGACTTTAAAATCAAGTGAACTTAGCGAAATAATCGTCAAGATTTATTGTCGGTTTGTCCCAGAACGTTTATTCACATGGATGTGTAAAAAATGTAAGTGAGCAGGTGAGGAATTTCAAGTTTAAAAATGCGAATGGTAAATACGTAGCAATACAATAAATGTATAGCATGTGATAACTGTTGGCTATGGTAATAAGGTTTTTAGTAATGATAAAGGTAAAAAATTTATTCAAGCGCAGATTTCAATCTAAAAATTGAACTTATCTAAAATCAAATCTTGATTATTTAGTAACATTTCGATTTCTAGACAGATCAACATCGATGAAAAAACTTGATATTTATTTTCCCAAATTTCCCAAGAAATCAAGAATTCACGAAAATCCCCAAAACAAAACTTTTTTCAAAAGCTCAAATTTAATTAAAACATTATCAAAACTAAGTGATAAAACTATTAACTGACGAGAACTTTAATTGTACTTTAACTGTAAACTATTAATGAATATTGTTGCGTTTCAATTTTGAATCTTATTTTGAAAAGATGTTTTTTTGTCGCGAATGAAAAACGAAACATGCGCTTAAATCAACTTGCATTTGATAAAAAACGTAAAGAGGATGCGCAAACAATT
>NCKU01000601.1:0-37223 GCA_003675995.1 Dinothrombium tinctorium | reverse complement strand
TGGTTCCTTGATTGCATCCTTAACGAAAAATATCAATGATTAAAAATTTGTGCAAGTCCAGTTTAGACAGGTTTTAAATTGAATTTACTTACTACCTACTTTGCTTCAAAAGTATCTGAATAAATGATATCATAGCTACGTAATCCAATATTTTATGCTATCAGCGTAGTCATCATTCGTAAATAAATTAAAAATGTTGAAATTTTAAAAGTTTATCAAGCGAAAAGAAGATTACAAAAAGATATAAACAAGCAAACTATGCCGGCTAATGCGAAAAACCAATTAAAATTAATGAGCAAAAATAGTAATTAAATAATGCACTAGTTCGATTTCACTTCTCTACGCTCTTTATCCTATGAGTGTAAGTGAAGAAAAGTTTTCTACTCTCTCTCTCTCTTAACTTTCTCTCCGTATCTACTTCTATATCATTGCTTGTCGTACCGTAAAAATTAACTGTAATACGTGAGTTTACACTTAAAGAAATCGCTAAGCCGATGTACAAGCTTTGCTTTCTCTCTCTCTCTCTCTTTTTATATGTTTTGTCTGTAAATTCTTGACTCATGTTATATATTTACATTTTATATGAGCTGCTTTTAATTTTAAAACACTTTTAGAAATGCAAAATAGAAATCAAAGTTCGGCAAAATGCTCGAAAATGTTTGTCGGGTGGCTTTTGAAAGCCAAAAAAGTTTTCTGAATGTAAGACTCATAAAAAGTAATTCGATGCTTATTCGTCATTTTTATTTTCGATATTTGCCCTCTTCACTTTCATTAGCTAAACTTTTCTTTACTATGAGATGAAAGCGAAACGACGTGATGACGATGTTCTTCGGTAACAGATGATTCTCAATATTCACAAGAGAATAGAGGAAAAAAGTGTTTTCTCGATCACAATTCGTTATCACCATTTTCTTATTCGTATTTTGCTTTTCTTCATCTTTCTTTTTCATCTTCTCTGTCAAACACACATTATTGTCGAGATGTACACATTCTTTAACATTACCAGTAGCCATGTGTGGCCGAAAGCAATGCTCTTCGTCGTTGAGCGAGTACTATTCACATGATGCTGCATACTATCGGTGAAGTGATCGATTTTTGAACGTGACCGTAAGCGATAGAGGCGAATGTTTAACAGGTACAAAATAACAGAATATACTTTAGATAGTGGTTGTCGCCTTTTTATTTAATTTTGTTTTCTGCTTCGGAAAAAAGAGAGCCAAAAGCGACAAATGTACTTACAAATTCCACTTTGCTTTTATTTTTGAACGCGATTTTTTTTGAAAGAAAATGGAACCATTCGAATCTCATTCATTTTTCTCCATCGATTGGCTTAGTAAAGCCGAGATCGTCAATACGAAAATACAGAAAATAATTTCGCTTTGCTCAGTTCGAAAATTTTTATTATTTTTAAACTAAATACTAGAGACGAATTAAGCTTAAATATTACTTTCGTTTCAAGCTTAAATTAATTATTTTAATTATTACTTTAGCTTAAAGTGTAAATTAAGAGCAAAACTTTGATATTTTTTAGCTACGAAAATTTTAAGCGATTACGGCGTGTAATTTTCCATTTTTATTTTTTTCTCGCATTAGTACTTTTCTTTTTCGCTCATTTTCTTAAGTGAAATTTAAGAAAATAAAAATAAAATTTCTGCGTTTAAATTCGTTCATTAAGCGAATTTTAATGAAAAGGGAACAAAAAATTGAGGACATTTAGGATACAAAGAGACAAATTTAGAAGTCAAATTAATTAATTAAAAAATGCCACAGGGACAAACAAATTTTCATTTTATTTCATTTATCTCTTATTATCTCTTAGCTCAAATTTTTTTTTTGCGCTTTGCACTAAATATTCTATCGATAAGTTCACTTGTTTATCTTGACTCAATTCTTATTACGATAATCTGATTAAGAATTAATTGAAGAAAAAAAAAATGTTTTCAGCAATGAGCAAAAAAAGTTTAGAGGCAAGCGTATTCACTCAAACGTTATTAATTCTAAAGAAAATTTATTTTCTTTCTGGTTTCTCACTCTCAAACTCAAAGCTTTTAGTCAAAAAGTAGAGAGAAAAGCGAAAATCACAGTGTTTTCTTATTAAATAACTGTTATTACAGCGATTGTATTAAATCACTTGTTTCTCTGTACAATTTCAACCATTAAGCGTGTAAAATCGTTTTGCGTTGGCGAGAAAATTTTATTTATGCTCATATGTTGCTTTCACACTCTCTAGTTATGCTAAGCTCTTATTTTTAACCAAAAGCGCAAGAAATTCGATTACTCTAGTGATAAAATTTCTATTTTTGAGAATAAAATAAACTAGAAAAATACTAGAAAAAATAAAATATCGAGCTAGATTCTAAGAAATATGAGAATTTCATTTTCACTTCTTTTCCACTCTAACAACGAATTGAAAGCCGAAAAAAATTTGTCTCTTGGGTGTGATTCCGGTTGAGATCTATTTTTCGAGAAGAATAGCAACATCATCAAACGATCGAAACATTTAATATCGATTACTGTTTTAAGAAGAAGAGTAAAAAAAGTAAAAAAAAAGAAGAAGATTGATCTAGTCAATTTTCTCGTTCTACGTAATATCAAATTTCAAAATTATCTTTTAAGAGAACAGCAAAAAACAAGCTCAATTTTTTCGCTAATAACGAATTTTGTTCAAAGAAAATAAATTTTAAGCATTGTTTTAGAGCAAAAAATTTGCTCCGCTAAACAGGTTAAATTATCTTCTCGTTAAATTTCATAAAAACTAAATCCGGATACCTTTTCGATGCGATTTTTTCTCAAAGAGACAAGAGGATGGAGAAAAAAAAAATTCATACATAATAGTGAAACCAGCTATGTGTTTAGCTTTTGGACTTATTTCAAAAGCCAGAAAAAATTTGATTTATACCTTCATTTTGTTAGTTGAGTTTTAAGCTTTGAAAAAAACGACTAGAAAATATACGCGAACGCAAAAACACTTGTGCTGAAGCGGAGTTCAATGTTTCACAGTGTTGAATTCACGATTAGACTGTGAATTTCTTTGTTTTCTTCCAAGTTTAATAATGAAAAAAAATGGTGAAAGTAATTTATTATTAGCTATGTGCAAAAAGATAAGAAAAAAAAATCGCGAATCGACGAGGATAAAGCCTGCAAAGTAGAAAAGTAGAGGCTATTTTTTTTTCAATTTTTCAACGTCTAGCCAAACAATTTCGCTGTGAACAAGTTAGTGTTATTTTCATGTTTCAAACGCTCACCGCGATTATGAATTTCAAGTTAAGCAAAGTGTAGCTAGCGAGCAAAAAACTTATCTCGCGTTTTCTTAAATAGTCGATTTTCGTTAAAAACCATAATTGAATAGTGATCAAAACGATGATTGTGTAATATTTAATAACAATTGTTGCTTGTGGTGTGTCGCTTGAGGCTAGAATTGCAAAATACTTTAGCGCTGTTAAATAATTCAAATTTGTGTATTTCTTTTTCGCTTTATCATTTTTCAGCGCAAAACTTTGTTCATTTCCAGTCGCAACATTATTATCGCAAGCAATTTAGCCGAACAACGAAGTAAATTCAATTATTTAGAAGCGAAATTGAGTTGCAAAACAAAGTCACCAGCATATGAAGTTAGTTTGCTTTTAATTGAGGGTTTTTTTTTGCAGTGTATCAATGCAACGAAAGTAATTTATTTCGCTGTGTGTGTGTTCTAAATGAGAAAGAGAGAGAAGATAGCCACTTTTGGCTATGGCAAAGCTAAACATGCTACACCGTCTCTGGCGCTCAAGTCTTGAATTATGTTTTTCAAAAATGAAAATGTAATGAATGCTTTTGAAAATAGCGAAGAAGACGTCAAAGTATGAGGACACAGTGTTTTGAACTTGGCATTCAATAATAAGGAATTCAGCGTAGCGTAATTATTTCAATGTTCATACTTTCGTTTATAGAAATTTGATTGTACCGTAAAAAAAGAGGAGAGAGCGAGAATTCAAAACGTTCGCTTCTCTCTTTTTTTCCTTCTTTGCTTTGACAGTCATTTCGTTTTGCTTTTCTTTTCATGTGTAAAGAACCATTTTGCATTGCGAGCCGAGTGTGAGATAGAGACGAGAGCGCGGAGAATGTAGAATCTTCCAGTTTTGTCTAGATCTTTAAACGCGCGATACTACACATGTATTCGCTTTCTGCGTGTCACTTGTTTAACGCCAAATTTTCATTGAGTGACATTCCATTAAATTCATTTTACATTTTCTGTGTTTCAATTCGTTTCGCTCACTTTCTCTCTCGCTCTCTCTCTCTCCCCTCTACTCTCTTTCTCCTTTTCTCTCTCTCTCTCTCTCTCTGCTCACTGCATTTAGAAATCACTGACAAAATCACACTGACTTCACTTGATAAATATGCCAAATTTAAATTGTGCGCTGTGCTTTAAGCCATGAAAATTCATTTGCTTAAATGAATTTATTAAAAATGCATTTGAAAATGCGTAAATAAGAGTGAAAAGAGCGAAAAATAAATGCAGCGTGAAGGAGTTTCTGCTGAGAACTGCTGAGCTTATCTTTCTATTAAGAAGTTAATCTGCAAATTTCACATTTTCATTAATGAACGTTTTTTATCCTGCAAAAACTTTTTTCTTTTGAACATCTCGAATATAATAAGTTGAGCATATTTTTGTGCTAATTTTCACATTAGAATTTATCTATCGATTAACAGCGACTATAAAAGTAAATTATAGCTCGAAAAAGGTTAGGTCATCTATATCATTAGAGTAAAGTTAAGTGGAAGTTAAAGTGAATTTTATTTAATGTTTATTCTCTTTTCATTGAAGAAAATAAAATTTCGTATTATTATTATAAACGCTTGTTTGATCAATTAAGCGCGAATGAATGTTTAATGAGTTTTTCTTTCTTCTCTAACTCAAATGCAATTGTGTACTCAAAGGGTGAAAAACACCGACAAAGAGAAAGTGAGAGGCAGAGAGAGAGAAAGAGAAAAAACTTGACAGCAAACTTTTATCTTTAAGAAGACAGTTCGCATAACGCGATCCGTTTTAGAACTGCTGTTGTCCGTTGTTTTTTATATTTGTTTCGCATTCATTAATTTTAAGAAAACACAAAAGTCAAGAGCCAGAAAATGATTTTTTGACTCTTTAGTTTGATAAAAAAAAGGGTAAAAATTTAAATAAAGATAAAAGCGTTTTGTTTCTCAACTGTGCGTTTAATTATTTTAAGTTAAATTTGAGTTTAGCAAAATGATAAATCAACTTGTGAAATAAATGAGTTAAATTTGTTCTTTTCGCTCACTTTTTCACCAACTTTTTCACGATAAAAAAGTTTTAATTCTCAAGTGAGATTAGAACTTTACGAAGGCTAAAGATTAATGAATTTACAAAGTTGAATTTTTTTTTCCACTTAATCAAAGAATACGAAAGTTGTGTGAACACAATTTCACAATGTGTCTACGTAAAAGTAGCGAGAAGAAGTAGAAGAATGAGACCAAGAACGAAATAAAAAATGGAAATTTTATTTGAGTGTAATGTGTCTGCCACTGTAAAAATTTTCAAAGGCAAAATAAAGATTGAGCGCATTTTGTATTATGTATGTGTTACTTTAGATGTATCCACGTAGATAATTTGACTATTTATTTACGCGCTCACGTTTCTTAAATTTTCTTGCTATTCAAACTCAGACACTTTTTTTTCTTACTTTTCTTTCTCTTTCTTTCATTGAGTGAAGCAAAAGAAGAAGAAGTAAAAACTTTTCTCGCCTTTTTTCTATTACCGTATTTGGTTGTGACAAGGATTTCTCTCTCTCTCTCTCCTCTCACTTAGCTTAAATCACTTTTTTTACAGACTGTTGACAGAGTAATCGATCAAAAGTTTAAGTTTTTATTTTCTCGACAAAATTTAACCAAAAATCTTAGCAAAATACAGAAACAAAGCTATGAAATGATAATCTTTTGTGCACTGTTTTTAACTTGAAATTGCTGTCAGTGTTCAGCTTTTTTTTTCTTCTTTTCGTTTAGCAATAAAAAACTTTCTACAACGTCTATTCTTAAGAACTATTTTCAATTTAAAAAAACTGTTGAATGATAAGTTTCAATGCTGAACATATCGAAGAAGTGATTTAAACTGCGAAACGATCCGGCAATTTTTAAAGATACTACCAAGAAGTGATTATCTTTTCTTTTCTTCCCCAACCCCACCATCACTTTGACGAGGCGTTGGCAGTGATTTTCTTTTGCATTTAAAGTTTCTTCATCTCTCATTTACTTGTGAGTAGCAATGCAACGTACTTTGTTCATAGCGGAAAGTTGCTTTTTTGGCATCCATACAGCCGTAAATATTGTCGAATAACAAGAATTTACAATTAATTACACGTGGGGTTTCGCAAGAATCAATGCGATTCTCTTTTGCTCACGTTGAAATGGAGAAAAACCGAAGGGTCACGCGATGAATTCGAAGAAAAAAGATCAATAAAAAAAAGTGAATGCCTCGTCTATGAGAACAGAATGGATGTATAGAGAGAGAGTGAGAGAGTGAGTGAAGCATCTAATCTTTTTTCATACATTCTTCGCTTTCGAATAATTTACTATTCTTTGAAAAGCGGCTCTGTTTTGCGAACACACTTTTACGGATTTTAAAATAATAGAAAAAAAAAATTTAAACAAAAGAATAGCCCGGAAAAGAAATGCGATTCGCTTTATTTCATCTTCTTCTCTATCATCCTCCTCCTCCTCCTCCTCATCTTCTTCTTCTTGTTTTAAAAGAGTTTAAAATTAATTGTAGGGTCTTTCAAATACTTTTCTTAATAATTGACAATTCATTTGTGCTTTGTTCCATCAGTGACCTGCTCTCGAAATGATACTTTTTCCAGGTCAATAAAGGATCAAACGATTCATTGCTATTCTCTCTATATGCTTCGAAATTCTTTTCTTTTAAAAAATTCTTGTTTTCAAGTAAATACGAATTTTAAATTCCGCTCGAATCTTTCAAAAAAAAATTTAAATTTCATATTCATTCAATTTATGTACGCTCGTGTTTTTTATAAAAATACTTTTTTAAAATTCAGCTCCATTAGCAAAAGTTTAAAGATGCAAACAAAAATCGATTTACTTACAAATTGGGATGAATTTTTTTGAGCATCGAACAAACTTTTTTTTTGAATGTGTTCAAGATTATTCTTAAACAACATAAAAGCGAACAATGGATTAAAAATAGCTTCGGTTTAAAGCTGATTTTCAAAATTGTTCATTTACTCTGTCAATCATTTTTCGAGTAAAGCATAAAATTAAGCGAAAAAATCACGTCACTTCGTAACATTTATTGTTCATGTTCATAAATATGTAAACGTATTAGATGAGCGAAAGAGAGAGAGAGAAGTGAAGAGAGAACGAGAGAGTTGAAAGATGTAATTTATTAATGCTAAATCAATACGGAAACTAAAGATATTTTCCTCTTCTTCGCTCATCTTCTTAGCCTTACTGTCGCCAATTGACAAAATACATAAGCAGAAATCGCATTTGTTTCAAATGTAATGACGCGAAGCATTAATTATTCTGAACATGTAATTTACTTTCACTAAGCATATCATTCATAATAGTGAAAATCAAATATGTGCATGACACCATTTTCTTAGCGAAAAAAATAAAGCGAAATACGAAGCGTTTACGTACTCTTTGATGAAAATTATACGTGGGAAATAAAGTAGCGCAAAAAAACTAGTGAGATTTTATTATTATTTTAATTGCTCGCATTCTACTCATAACATTTATACGTATTACATTTATTTCGTATTTTGCTTCCTATCTATTTTTTTCGGGCAATTATGAGCTGTTATTTTCACCGCTTTTTTTCCTCACCATTTAGCGAGAACATATAACAAAAATTTCTTCACAACGGAAGAAAAAACGTTATTTAAACTCTTTTCTTTTGCTCGTCTAACTTAATCTCGAGTAATTTAAAAGAATTTTTCCTCTTTCGCCGAACTTATTCGCTAAGCAAAAGAATACGCGATAGTTACGCTATGATATGTTCGGTTACGATAAAGCTTCGCACAATTATAGCCCACTTTTTTCGGCAATTGAAGTGGAAGTAAAAAGCAGCAGCAGCAGCAGCAGCAGTTTCTTCTTTCTTCTTCTCTTTCTCTCTCTATCGCTATGAGAAAATAACAATCGCAATTTTACGTTTGAAAAGAACAAAAAAAAAAAGTTTCGCCATTGTTTTCTTTTACTTATACGCAATTTGCTCCTAATCTCATTGATATGTTATCGCTTTAAAATTTTTTGACAAAATAAACGATCTTCGCGTTAGAAAAATGAACTTTTTAACACCATTTTAAACAACATCGCACACAAAATTACACATCGATAATAATAATAATAATGTCAGCTTTGCTTTTATAGCGATAAAATTAACTGTAAAATATTTCCGTACTAAAGTAACATTTTTAATTTTTTCTTAGAGAAAAAATAATTTAGCGCGCCGATCAGATCGGAAGCCTATGTGCAAAGATTTATTGAAATTAAACACTAATGAAACAATAAATGGGAAGGAAAATCGAAAAAATAGATGAAAGCTGAAAATGAGTTTCTTTCTCTCTCTCTTCTGCTGAATTAGCGAAAGTTGGCTTCTTTGCTGCTCTGCTTCATAAGTTTAGCTATGCTTCGTTTACTTTCATTTAGAGCAGATTTTTGTTTTGCCACTCTTCAACTGACGTTGAAAACTTTCTCCAATTAAATATGCCTCTACACTGTGTATTTCATTGTATTTACTGCTTTAATTTAGAGTTCCGATCTTAGTGAGTGAGCAAACGATATGCTCGCTAGAAGTGAGAAACGAGCAACTTTTGTTCTAAAAGTTAAATCATGATTAAAAGTGACCATCACTTTCAGTGACGTAAAATTTTTAATTTCCTCCAATGTGTCCAAACAAGTTTATTTTGCGACACCAAGAACGAAAAGAAAAAGTTAAAACTTTAATTAACGCTTATATAACCAAACGTTAAAGATAAGCGCTTTTAAAAAGCGTCCGTAATTACAGTAATTTTCAATTGCTTCAAACGCTACTAACATTATGTTGATAATTATTTTCGATAAAGTTCACGTCGTCGTGGTTCGCTATGTTCGCTTCAGATTTCGTCTAATCGTGTGACATATGTGGCACAAGCGTTTTTACCAAACTTGACTTTTTAAATTGAATTTCATTTTTCATCTCGAAAAAAATTTTTTTTCTCTCATTTTATGAAAGAGAGCGAAAACGAGAAACAAACTAAAATATTTCCTCATCGCATTTTTTTTTCTCAAAGTTTGACAGCGAAATAGCGACGGAGCAAAAATTTCACATTAGCAATGATTTAATTAAGGAAACTGGTGTACTACTCGATCGCGAGCGATCGTATAATTTCTCAATATCAATAAATATAGAACAGAGAAAAATGTGTTTCAAATGACTCGTTGTGAGCAATAAAATTACGATTATCAACTCAAGAGAAAATTTTTGCGGCTTCAAGTTATCAGTGTAAAGCATCGAAATTATTTTTTCGTTTTTTTTTTCAAGTAATTTTTTCGCGATTCACAAGTTTACAATTTTATTTCCAAAAAAGTGAAAAATGTTGCAATCGCTTATGCAAAAATTTTTCCTAAAACGTCGTTTCGCCTACTAACTTTCGTGCGAAATTTAACCTTTTCTAATAACAGTGTAGGGTGCTCGATAGTAAACGCTGTACTTTAAAAACTCAATGAATGACGACTTTCTAGCTTTCTACCATTTTAAGAGTAATTAAAGTAATTCTTACGTCAAAAATTTTGTTGTAGAAAAAAATAATTCGCTCGCTAGCATGTAATTCGTATATTGACCGCTACTGTAGCATTGATCCAAAGCGGAATTGAGCTTATTATCATCTTAACGCTCAACGTGATACCATTTTTAAGCTTAGTTACATTCAAATCAATGAAGATTATATAGTTCGTAAGCATCTACGAAACTAATGCAACAGTGTAATTTACGTGCATAATATATGAACATATTTTTACTAGTTGCAAACACCGCGAAACTTGGAAATACAAGTTACAAATACTAAATAAGATATTCACAGAGTTTAATGTGTGTTTCGGCATTTGCGCCGAGTTTAGTTTTTAGTTTTTGACAGAAGTTTACAAAAAAGTGAAAATTTTAAAAATTTTAATTTCTACAAAAGTTTGAAAATTGTGCGCGCGTATTAAATTCTTCGCGAAAAGAGCTTTCTACGTTCATGAATTTTTGCACTCTAATTACTCTACTTTTAATAACCTCAATTTAAAATATTTTTATTCATTAATTCACTGCAAAAATGAAAGTAAAAATTCATTTTCGGTGATAGCAAACGTTATACGGTTTTAATCAATAAATACACACTGCTATTCATACGAGATTCGGAGTAAAAATGAAGCGAAAAATAATAAATAAACGAGAGAACATGTTACATAATCCATTCTAGCGACAAAACGGCTCGATTATTTTGCAGCTACACCGCTGCTGCTCGCACTTAAATTCTAACGATCTTGTGAGCAAAGCAATTCGGAGGCAATTTAATTCCCAACAAAATGAAATATAAATAACCGTAATGGATCATTCGTCGACGAATTTTGCTTCTGCTAACCGTTTTCATTTAATTTACAAATGCATTCGAGATTGAAAATTCACATTTGCTTTCTATCTTTGTGATTAAAATTAATAAAATTTTTGCGAACGATAAGAAAATTATTTTTAACTCAATTTATCATAAGCTATTTATTAATTTTAAACTAATCAATGGTAATTAAAAAATTATCGTTAAGACTTAAACGAAGTGCTTAAATCGATTATTTTCGCTTTCTCGTTTTAAGGCTAAAAACAATGAATTGATAATTTCTCATAAAAAAGGAAGATAAAAATTAAGAGAAATTATCGTGTTAAGCCGAGAAAGCAATTTGTTCACCTTTTCTTCAGCTCCAAACTCATTTAATGATGATCAACAAGTATTTTTAATTAATTTTCTTTGTTCACTTTAAGGTTAAAAAAATTTTAAATTAACGTGTAATAACATAAAAAACTAAGCCATTGGCTAATTGTATTTAAATAACAAAGTAAAGCGACTTAATTTAAAAAGAAGAGATTATAGTGAGCGATTACTAGTGATTAAGGAACCATGCAAATGTAACATTCACTATTTTCACCAAAAACATAATTTTGATGTTGCATGAAAACAACGAGCGTTTTCTCTTTGTCATCAATTTCGAGATTCCATTAGCATAATTTGTGCTTATTAGGCGAAACAATTGTCACAAAAGTAGAAGAAGAAGCGCATTTTGTGTGTCCTAATGGCTTGTTTCGTTGTAAATCTTGCTTTTCTCTTATGTTTCACTTTAAATTTTATGCCTAAATTTTTGAAGGCATTTTTTAAAGAAGCTTTCATTTAATTAAAGTTAAAAATCATTTCCTTTACACGAAAGCTTAATTTAAAAAAAAAGAAGATTTCTTAAAAGAGAAAAAACAATTTTCCGAATGCGAATAACTTTTAATCTCAAAGAATGAGAAGCTTAATTTTAAACTTGAGCACAGCATTTATAAAATGCGATTCTTGATTTAGAAAAGAGCTCTGTGCGAAAAAAAAACTTGTCAAAATTTGATTTATTTTCAAATCAATTTCGGTTGATTAATTCAAAATATTGAAATTGAGCAAAATGCGCTCGCTAACTAGATAAATTCTTGTTTCTTCGAAAACACCGAGCGAAAAAAGAAACTTGTGTACTTAAGAATTTACTTAATCGTTAAAAATATATGAACAAACATCCATTTCGCTTCTCGTGAACTTCTTCTTTTTTTTGAATAAATAATGAACGAAATATTCAATTAATTATTTTCTTTCTCACACGGTGCGAGCAAAAACTCGACTTGCTTTAGCTCGAACTTTAATCAACTTCTAGTGTATAATTATTAAATGGTACAAAATTAAAACACACCTCGAAAAAAAAAGGAATTTTGTGAATAATTTTTAGGTTTGTCTGATTACAAAAATTGTACCAGATATAAAAGAAAAAAAAAATTTTTTTTTACATGCATAGTAACCTTCATATACATTGAAAATGAGAAAGAAAAATTCAAGTTCAAGAGCTCGGGTCGACGCAATTAAAAACCTGCCGGCGATTGTTCTAGTCTCGTGAAAATGCGAAAAGCGCATTAATATATCTACGAAGTAGTTGAATTAAGAAATCGCATGCATATTATCAGCTGAAGCGCAACCCTTTATTAAACGCGTACACTGTTTTCGGCTTTTTAAAAAGAAAATTGGATAGGGAGTGAGAGTGAGAGAGAGAGAGAGAAGAGAGAAAAGGTTCATTGACTCGAAGAGACTACGTACACTGCGGTAACCTGCATTAATTTTCGGTTTACTCTGTGTTACTATGTTTGTGTTCAGAAGGTTTGCGTAAACTAATTTATTATTCGAGACAACCTTCACTTTAGACGACAGCGAAGCAATTTTAAACTAGAGAAAAGAGAGAAAACTTTTCTTCTTCTTCTTCTTTTATTTATGGAATTAATTCCTGGTAAATAATTTTGTTCTCTTCTATTCTCTAGTACTTAAACGCTAGCTAGGCATTTTTGAAAAATTAGCCTCATGCGCTCATGTTTATCGTGAGCTTTTTTCTCTAAGTCTCTCTTCGATTTTTTTTCTCCTCTCTAATGAACGAAGCGAAGATTAGAAAAAGGCAGAGTTCTTCAAAATTTATTCCCAATGTTTTTTTTTTAACTGTAATCAAGAAATTTAAATTTAAAATATAATCGAAATGCTTTTTCCTAACTGCACTCACAACATACCAGCACACACACACACACACCACACGCATTACGAACATTTTTTAAGTGTGTTCACTACACCCATTTTCCATTTCCACTTATTTCTACTCATTTACTACAATTTTACTTTCTTCTTCTTCTTCGCTCTAAATTTAAACGAACGCTTTCTTATTTTCACTTTCAGTAAACGTAAAATGCTCAAAAACGGTAATGGAGGTGACAGTGAACCTTAACGATTCAAGCGAAGAATTGGCCATTTACCTCGACAAATTAAAGGATTATCCTGGTACGTTGTCTGTTGCTTTCGCTTTTTTTCAACTCACTTTCTCTTTCTAATTTGAATTTATATTTGCTCTTATGTTTTTTTTTAATTCAAAATTCTTATTTAAATTCGTTTATTCTTCAGCGTAAAATGCAAATATAAAAAAAAAATTATAATTACCGACGCTCAATTTTACGGTTTTATGCACAGCATTTAACTCGTTGACTTTAAAAGCTTCTTATTAAGTCGAAATAAAAAAGAGAGAAAAAATTTTCTTCTCTCTTTGATAGAAACACTTTTTAAACAAACTTCGTCGAAATTTAACAAAGCAAACAAAGAAAGTAATTAAAGTCGTCTCGCTATTTAAATAATTCAAAAACGAAATTAAGCATTTCATAAGCATTAAATCATCGTGAACTAGTGATTTTAACCTTTACACTTTGCAATTCTCTCCTCTACTACACTCAAATGGTTGCGTTTTTGTTGAATGAAAACCAGTCACTGCAATAAAATTTCTCTCATGACCTAAAAGCAATTTTCAAAAACTCAGACATAAGTGCACTACAACGAAAACAAACTTGAGCGTGAATCTGCTTTGATTCTTGCCAAGTGCAAATTTTTTTTTTTTCTACGCAAAATTAGAATTTTGTTTCGAAAAACAAAAATAGCGAAAATAATGGAAGGATTTAATAGCTAAACTCGTTTATTATTCGAAGAGATTAATAATTACACAGAGATTACACAGAGTAAATAAACTCGTAAAAAAACGATTTATTTCAAGCGATTTCGAAAAATATTTTAGCTTAAAAGCGGCGTTTTTTTATTCTTTTCTTATTTTTTTGATTACAAGTTTAATGAAGTTCGTGCAAAGATTGTGTGTAATTTGCATAAGAAAACACAAGAAACAAGTAATGATGTGGGCGTAGGCATGATGTAACAGTTAGAAAATAATAAAAAAAAATTATTATTTTCAAAACTGTTTTCTCAAGTCAAGATAACTGTTCAGCTTTTCAGCGTGGTATTCGCTTACATGAGAAAACGAAATTTGTAAGCCTTGAGCGAAATCGTTTTGACAATTTTTTTTTTTAAATTTTATTTTACATTCATGAGAAATTTGAATAAACGCCGCACTCGAAGTAATAATAATAATGATAATAATGAGAATGCGAAAGCAACAGAATCGAATTGCATTTCAACGCTTTAAATGGTACGCATTGTTAACCAGAAAACGAAAAAGTTGTGATTTTAAATTTTTTTCCCCACCTTTATTTTCAAATTTTCAAAAAAGCGATAAAATTTTGCTCAAGTTTACAAGTGCCTAGAGCAAACATTAAAACTCTAAGCAGACACTAATATCGTAAACATTTCATGCTTACGTTTCAAAATGATCTTGAGTTTAGTTTGCGCTAAATAAAAACATTTTTGAATCCATTTTGCGTACGAAAGAACAAAAAATATTATAAATAGCAACATTAAATTTTGATGAATTTCAAAAATTAATTTTTTAAAAATTTTTGAATGAAATAATTTAACTTGTGAAATGCAACAAAAATTTAATTCAATTAAAAATGAGTTGATAAGATTGTAGGAATTCAAACGTAGTAGTTGGTTAATTTAATAATAGAAATTTTCATTGAAATATTTTTTTAAATTAAGAAAATTATGATTACAAAAGATTTGATTAATAGCGGAAAAGTTTTGATCGAAACTTTGATATCGCATGAAAGTGTAATAAAAGTTAAACAAAAAGTTTTTTAATAAAATCGGCTATGTCGAGAGAGAGAAAAAATTCAAAATGCTTTAAAGCTTATGAAGAGTGAAGTGTGCCGCGAAACGGATTCAGATTCGATTTTTGTCAAAAGCATGAAGTTGAGCAAATAAAAAATTTCGAAAATAACGTTTTTCGCTTTGAAAAAAATAAAAACTTGAATAAGAGAAACTTTAAAATTCAATACACGCACTTTTGAATTTTGATCGAATGAATTTGAATCTTTTTCTTTTAGGACAAATTTTAAAACCTTATTTATGGAAAAAAATGATCATTCAGTTTGAAAATCTTTAGAACTAAATTTGAATTTATTATTTCAAAATCGAAAGAGTGAAGTGAACAGCGAATTTGAAGCGAAATTCCTTTCACATTTTTTTGCTAAATTTCCTTATTTTCAGGGTGTCAACCAAACAAAACGCCTGGTAAATTGATTTTCACATTACCGATCGACGAGAACTTCTATGTTTGCGGAACAACAAAGATTCAAAATAAATTGACGGTGAGTAAATAATTCGCTTTGTTCGTGTGTGTATGTGCTCTACTCAAGTTTCTTCGTGTGAACTTCTTTTGCTTAATCGTGAGTAAATTTACTTTAACACAAAAGTAAAAATAGTAATCACACTGATAATAACCAGCATACACTTCCATTAAAGATAACGGCGCGCTTTTTCTCTTTCTCAAACCATATTTTCTCTTTTTGTTAAATTATTTGCGAGGCGTTGTTTAATGTACAGTTCTAACAAAAGAACACAAAAAAAAAAATTAGAAATTATCGGCATCAAACTTTCAAGTGCATAAAACAGCGTTCAAGTTCTTTTCTTCTTCTTCTCGCTCGTTCACAATGGGTAATCATTTCTCGAAATTGAATTGAATCAAATCGTGAATTTGAAAAAGTTCAGCAGTCGAGAAGTGAAGCGAATGCAACGGCGGCCAACAATCGCTAGTGATCAGTAAATTTGGTACCTAAAGCTTAAACACACGGTATTGAACACGTTCAAAAGCAATCATTCACTCAACTTGTTCAATAGGACACACTTCAATTAACGAAAATACCACACACGCAAACAACGCACGGAAAGATGAATGGAAGTGTGCGGAGAAAAGCGCGCGCTCTCGAAATTATTATTGGATTCCATTCTCTTCTATGCTCGCTATACGCTTGAGTTTTAATTTACTTGATTTATTTTATTCATAAATTTATTATTAAAAAAAGAAAGAAGCGAAAGGACAAACTTTTTCTTCTCTCTTCTTTCTTCTTCTTCTTCTTCTTCTTCAAGCTCAAACACGGAAAATGTTTTATGGCTCTTCCTTATTTTTTTTCAACAAATTTTTTTTATATGAAAAACCATTACAGCAAAAAGCTTCTACACTTCGCGCATATTTATGAAACACAAGTGATGAATGATAGATGTAAATACAAACTTTCTTGAGTAGAAAAAAGTTTTTTGATGTATTAACTCTTCTAGCACTTTAAATAAAAAAGCATCACTCTGTCCGAATAGTTAACTTTCGCAGCGAAGCTTTCCTCTTCTTCTTCTTGTTCTTCTTTTTCTAGTCTCTTTTTTCAAATTTTAAATTCAAATTTTCCAAAAATTAATGTTTACTTTTGTGATTTTAAATTAAATTTTAACGGTGAAACTGTTTTCGCTCAATTTTCGAGCAAAGTTTTTACGAATGAAAAA
This sequence comes from Dinothrombium tinctorium, assembly GCA_003675995.1. NCBI lineage: Eukaryota > Metazoa > Arthropoda > Arachnida > Trombidiformes > Trombidiidae > Dinothrombium > Dinothrombium tinctorium. The sequence continues at coordinate 20,721 of NCKU01000601.1, read as the reverse complement.
TAAGAATGAAAGAAAGAAATAAAATTTTTTGCGAAGCAAGATTATTTGTTTGGAATAACAAGCATAATTCGAGCAGCTAGCTAGTTTTTGTTTTCTTTTCTTACTTCCACTAAAATTAAATTATCGTCGCATTTATCAAGCTAGAATCAGGTTATAACGTCGATTTATGCAAAATAACTCTTCAACTCTGTGAGTAAAAAGATTAGATTTTGAAAATTAAACAGTTAAAATTATATTTAAAAAAAAAATTAACGATTAACATTACTTTGAAAATAAGTTTAAACAAGATCGTTTATTTGAGTTTAATTTAAATTTCGTGAATGGAACATAGTCAAATTTCAAAATCACGCAGAGACTTTGAAATTTTACTTGAGTCGACGATTAACCTTATCGCTTTTTATCTTAAGGTTACAAGTAAATAAATGAACGGAGATGCTTTCTTGCACTTTTCTTAATGAGTTAATTTTTTTGTAAAAATTCAAGACTCAATTACTTAAAAAAAAATATTTTGAATGCTTTAAAAGTGTAAAGCTTTATCCATGAGATGACCTTTTTAAAAATGTTTTTAAAAAACTTTTGATTTAATGATATAAACACGAAACGTTAGAAAAGAAACCTTTGAGGTCAGTGAAAATGATGTAGTAAAATTCATTATCAAAAATGGTACCATTCGGAGTAAAGTTAATTTCGTCTATCGTTTCTATTGTGTGCTATCGCACGTATGTACCAGGCCAAAGGTTAGCTTTTTTTCTCACTCTTCACTTTAATTTTTCGGATGGTGTATAATGAATCTAAACACAACAACAACAATATTCAAAAGCGTTTGAATTCATTTTCAACGAGAAGCGAAAACTTTATATTTACTTTCTTGATGAAGCGACTTAATTATGTAATTATAACTCCAAAAACAAATTATTTCTACGACTATAAATTCACTTAAATAAAAATTAACTTCGAATCAGGCAGGCAAAAAAAAGAAAATTAACAATAAGAGAGTTCGACTCCCTTTCGAGTTCGAGGAACCAACGAATGGACAAAAAAAAATAATTTTGTTATTAACAAGCTGATTTACGGTAAAGCGGAAGCGATGAGAAATGAAAATAAAATTTGCTTTTGTTATTATTGCTTAAAATGCAATCTTCATATCGTTTTTTAATAAGTGAAAAAAAAGGATAAATTTTTAATGAATTCTAGAAAGTCATCATAAAAAGATGAATAATATGAGAATTTTTTAAATTTCATGTTTGTGTAAATAAATAATTAGCAAAAAAAAAGCGAAACGAATTAAATTTTAAAATCAAAACATTTATTCGCTAAATTCTCTTTTCCTCTTCGCTTTCCCTTACTAGAATCGATTTTATCGTCATTTTAACTTAGTCAAAAATTTAAATTTTCTTTTTCACTTTATACATAATGTTATATCTCTTCAAGAAACGATTGAAAGTTGCTTTTTGTTTTTGTGCGAAAAATAACAACAATTTCCGCATTGTTTTCAGAACTTTTTCTTTTTAAAACAATCGATTGCACAAACATTTTAGAAAGTGTGTGTAAAACAAAAATTTCGCTACGATATTCAACGTAATGAAAAAAGAAAAAAATTGTGAAAATTGTTGTGAAAAGCAATCGTTCACAGAACATTTGAATAAATTTAAACTAAAAAGTAGTCATAAAAAACAACAACAACAACAACAACAAAAGCAAACAATAAGCTCGCTATTCGAAAAGCGTGACAAATTGAATTCGAGTATAGAAAAAAAAATTGAAAAAGCATTCCTCAATAGAAACGATATCAATCTCGACAATCGTGTAATATATATACGTATACACACTGCTTTCTCTATTTTGGCGCATTATTTTTGTCTCGAATGTCGTATACACTTTCTTTTCACACAATGAATTACCTTCTTTTTTTTACGATTGGAAACTATTTTCTTTGCACTTTTCAAAAATTTTATTGCCTTCAATAAAACGCTAGAAATTGAGTCCATTTTATTGACCAAGAGTCTGAAAATGTTTTTCTTTCCTCTCGCTCTCTCTCTTGTTCGCTAGCTCTTTTGTCAGTTTCTTTACGTTGGAAAAAAAAGTTTGTTTCACAGTTACAAAAAAAAAAGTTAATCCGCTTAGATAGAAAAAAAGCTTTCACAGTTTAATGGTTACTTTCATAAAAAGTTTTTTTTTTCAAACGAAAAGTGAATTACTTTAATTAATCAGCTTCTAAACATTGAAAAGCTCAATTAACAATGTGAGAAGAGAAGAGTGAGTGAAAAAAGCCAAAACAAGTTAATTACAAATGTCGCAAGCAGGTGATTAATTACTCCAAACATTCATTAAGAACAATTTTTTTTTTTGAATTATCCACGCAATTTAATTAAACGATTGAATTTTTACGTTTAAAAGAAGAAATACTCAAAAGCGCGTAGAGCGTCTTCGTTGATTTACTCTTCACTAATGATCTCGTTTAAAACTCGAATTCGAATTCACTTTTGCACGCTCGAAATTTACGAGTTGCGATTAATTTTTGTGCTAAAAAAGCAGTTAAATGGTGTGTATCATTAGTAAAACGTTGAAACGATCTAATCTAGTTAGTTCATTTTCACAGTTTGGCAAGAGAAAAAATTCAATTCTAAAAGTTCTCAATTTCGCTTAACAGGATACAAAAGTGTTCTACCACCGAATTATGGTCGAGAATCCAAAGATTGGCAGTAAAGAAGTTTTTCTGGTCAATTGTGTTATTTCGAACGATTTTTTACTTCGGTCTAAGCGGCAAGTTTCTAACGAATGGTCTCTACCCGAGAATTTCACCGAATCAATCGAGTAAGTTGGCTTTCTTTCTTTCTCCTTCGCTCGCTCTCTTCCTCACTCTTTTCTATCTGGCGTTTACTTTTCATGTTTACTCAACCGAACCAATCAAAAAGCATTAATTCACCTCTTATCGTCTGGCCGAAAACGTTGTACTTGCTTTTCGAATCGAGAAATAAAAGAAAACTTTTTAAAGAAAAGAATATCTCGCTGTTGTATTTAAGTGGCGCGCACAAAACAACAAAAGCGACTAAGTAAAGCGAAGTATAAAGCAATGCACAATACAAAAAGGAAAATGCAATTTGATATATACTCTGACTTTGTTTCTTTTGATCAATTCGAGTGCAATTAAGTTTAATTGAAAACAAAGCATTTCGCTATGATGTATTGATTTTGAAATTATCTGCTTTTAGAAAATGTGTGGTGCGCGCGCTTTGTTTAGCTGACCTTAATCACAAGTTAATTGATAGTTTTGAATAAACACACTCGGGTATGAAATTCACTGTTTGGTACTGTTTTTAATCGAAAACTTTCGAGAAATGATAAATTATTTAATGGATTATTTAACTTTATCGAATCTCTTTTGTAAAATTTATCATTCGAAGGAAATAACTTTCTAAACTAATGTTCTGATTTTATTATTCTTGTGAAAGAACTGTGAAAGAGAATAAACGCAAAGCTAATTTTCAAAATTGTAAGTTCTTAACTTCATTTTTCATATAATAAGCTTAGTATTCAAGCAGCGAATAACGAGTATTATGAAGCAAATAAATAACAAATTTTCTTATTTTGTTTCATATTCTTTTGCAAAAACTATCGCTTTAAAAGCTCAATCGACATTACCATCGTTGCCATTCAAAACATATTCAATAAATAAATATTTACAAGAAGAACAAAAAAAAATTTATGCTTCTTATCAAAGTTTGAATTTGCTTTAAACGCAAATTATAATTCTGTATGTGCCTTGAAATATATAAATTCTGATGCTATTTGCTTTCGAAATATGTTCAAAATTTAGTTGAAAATGCAAAATGACAGCGATAAAAAAGTAAACCTTTAGAGAGAAAGAAGGAACCGCTGAAAAGCGAGAGGAAGGAAGCAATGATCTGAATTGGAAAAATTGCTGAGCAGTAGTACTCGTCATCAGAAATGAATGACTAATTTAATTTTCTAGCATGAACTGAAAATTTCATTCGTTTGTGTGTTTTTTTTTCTTCAGCCTTTTAAAATAATGAATCGCTTACTTCGCTTTCAAAAACGAAGTTTGATTTCAAAATTCTAAAGACGAAAGTTTTTAACGCGCTTCACTTTCTTCGCTCTTTTATCGATTTTCATTGCAAAAAAAAATATTCTCAAAATACTAAGCGTATCCAATTAAATTTAATGAGAAAAATTATTTTGCTGCCTTTTCTGTAAGAGTGTTTTCATTTCGAAGCGAGAAATCACTTTTTACAATTAAGAAAAATGGCGAATCATTTTCTAAAGTTTTTTTTTCCATAAGACGAAGAAGAAAAATTTGTAGACAGCTTTCAAAACTACAAGCGATGAGATGATGTTTTCTCTAACACAGGGTCAAATGTTAGAACGTTACCGAAAAATTTTCTAGCGATCAATGATAGCGTATGAGTGAAAAAGCACGTTTTCGATGAAAATAGAAGCAAAAACTTTTCTCATCATTTGATCTCGATTTCCTTATTTTTCTTCTTATTTTTCGCTTTATATCGCTTTCATCTTCTCGCAGGGAACTGATCGACTACAGTGGAAATGTGACCGAAAGAGCGCCGATTCCGTACTTGAATATCGCCGTTAAACAAAACGGTCGCTTTGTGGACACGGCGTTAAACGTGCACCCGGGCACGCCACTCGAGATGATTATTTATTTGGATGAAGAGAGCGCTAAAGTGTACGGATTATTGGCCACATTTCTGAAAGTGACCGACAATACGTCGAGTAAACAAGAAGAAGTGATCGTTTTGAATGGGTAAGTGTTATATACGCTCGCAAATGCGTCTCTCTCTTCATGTGTAATATATGTGATTATATCTTCGCATTCAATTTAGATGCTCCATTGATCCATACATCTTTTCCAATTTCGAAACATACGACGGCGGAAATTCGGTTACGGCAAAATTTCGTGCGTTTAAATTTCCAGAATCGAACTTTGTACTGTTCGTTGGAACCGTGAACGTTTGTCTCAACGAGTGTCAAGGGGTATGTTCTTATTAACTTTTATGTTACCCAATTCAAGTCACTTCATTTACATCGACTGATTGAAGTGCACTCTTAAGATGGTAGTCGCTGCTTTAATTCTACGCTTAATTACAATACGAGAAGTGCAATAAAAGTAAAAAAGTAATAACACAACATATCAAGACGTAAATTGCTTTTTGACCGCGAATCACAGAATCTCTGCAGCATCGCGTGTCTACAGTTTGTACTCAATTAAACACCGAATATTTCGCCTACAGGTTCAATGTGGCAATAATCAATTGGGCTTTGGCCGCAAACGACGATCGATTCCATACGAAATGCCGACTGATCCGAACAAAGTGTTCGAAGTAGAAATGACTGCGTTTCTAAAAGTCGATTCTGTTTCAAACTTTTCGCTCTCTTCTTTTAAAGGTACGGAAACAGGCGTTTAAGTGTTCAGCCACATAAAACACGCTGAACAAAAGGATGCTTGCTAAGCTTCCATTGATCTTAATTATCATTATTTTTTGGAACCTCACACTTGCACTAAAAAATGAAGATCAATCTATCGATTTCTCTCTCACTCTCACTCTCGCTCTTCTCCATCCTTTTGCTGATAATCCAATTTTTATTTTGTTTCTTTTGTTTCAAAAGCAGCCACAATTACGAACGAATTTGGTGAAAATGAATCAAGTTATGTGTCGGACACAAACTCGAAATCATTCTCAAACATAAATCAACTGCCAACTAATCAAATGCCTTTACCATTGTTTACAAGTGGTAAAATGGTATTTCGCAGTATCTGGTCTTCATTCTACTCCATTTGCCTGCACTTCATTCTCACACTGATCGCATTCGCATACATTCAAATAAGTTTTTAAATAATAATAATTTGAAATTTAAAAAATTTTTGTTTTTGGTACTTTTCTGTCTCTTATTGATCTTCAAAAATCTCACCACAACTCAAAAGCATCTCCAAAAAAAATATGTGAAAATTAAAAAAAAAACAATAAGAGAGTGCCAAGAAAATTCGTCTTTTTTAATTTTCTTAATTATCAGTGATGAGAAAATCAAATATTCATACCATAAGCATCATCAGCAGCAGAAAAAGAAATGAAAGAAGTATGAACAACCAGCAGCAGCAGTTTTACTACTTACTAGTCGTATGTGGCAGCTAATACACACGTACACATACACATACACTTACATTTATAACTAATCAATTAATTTATGATCAAGATCATTGAACGAATTTGCGTGTGGTAAGAAAATCTTTTTCGTTCTTACTTTCGATCTTCGCTCTCAAGAAAGTTAAGCTCTCGATGTATGAATTAAAAAAATGAAATGAGCTGGAAATAATCAATAATTTACGGGGTTTATAAATTTTTTTTTTACTCAAGAAAAAGGTTTTATTTGATATAAAAAATTTAAAATTTTAGAAGGAAGAAGGAGCTAAAAAATATTCAAACTCTTATGGGTTTAGGAATTTAAAAATATTTTCGATTTTATTCGCATTAGTTTTCGTTTAAACGGGATTAAAACCGCAATTTGGTGGGTACAAAATTTTTTATAAAACTGGAATTAAGCTAGATGCAATCAATTTGATAAATACGATCAAGACTATCTTTCTCGCTCGCATTCGATTGAAATGGAAAACGAAATTTCATTCGCATTTGCATATTAATAAAATAAAATTAAAAAATCGAGGAAATCTTGCATCTGCGAATGCTTTCGCTTTTCATTTTTAATTGCTCTCGCTCATTTTATTACATTTTTCGAGCTTATCAAGCAAGAAAGCGAAGAAGAAGAAGAAGAAGAAGTAAAAAAAGATTTTCTCGAATCTAAAATAAAACTTTATGTATCATCGTTTTTGTTTTGTTTTGTCAACATTTTTTAAATTAATGTTTTTCGGCAATTATTTTGTGTAAAATTTTTTCCTTTGGTTTTTTTTAAATTCAAATCATTGATTAACTTTTTATGTTTTAAAAATTTTTCTGTAAAGAAAAAAAGCGCGAAAAACTACATCAGAAATAAATTAAAATTCAAAAAAGTACAAAAGGACAATTTTGAATTCGACACGATTGCATTCATAAATGTTGTTCATCGATCAAAGTGAGATTAAAAAGAAAAAAACTTTGTTGCTAAGAGAACTGCCCAAAGCTCGATGCTGACAAATATTGAAGAAAACGCAATTTTGTTTATTTGCTTTATCGCCAGATTAGTGTTTAACTTGCATTCGATATGAAACTTTCATAGTTGCCATTGTGAAAATAAACGAGTTTTCACTGTTGGTAAATTGTTAATCTCACACAAATTTTAATTCAACTTAAGGTGAGTTGATGGTTTTTAAAATTTTTGTTTATCACACGCAACTAAATAATTTTACAATTAATTTGAGTATAAATGGAGATTCGTGAAACTTTACTCTCGTATCGATCGACTCGATTTTGTTTCTCTTCAAAAAAAATGTGATACAATCTAATTGCAAATGAGAAATGTCAGTTATCGTTTTAAATTAAACTCGATGTCAATTAAGCTTTAATTACAAAGAAAGAAAAGAGAGAAGAATAAAGATAGAGAGAATTAATTATAATTTAGCATCTTTTCGACTTCACTAACTTTCGCTTTGAATTCAATTTTTAGCAAAGAAAAAAAACTTTTTGCTCAATTTGTATGAACAAAAGTTGAATTTTAAATAAACAACAGTTTGATGTTAAAAATGTAAATTAGAGTAAAATGGTTCCTCTCTTTTTCTCTTCTCTGTAAAAAGATAAATCGCGTTTTTTTTCAAAGTGATTGATTTTACAAGTTATCGTCTCTCACTTTTTTTTGGCCCTATTTTTCTTCTTCTTTGAGACGAGAAAATCAGCCGAAAAAAGAAAGAAATGAATGAAAGCTCAGATAAAGTGCGTTTAAATTTCGAGATTACATTTTAAACGCAATTCTAAGCTCTGTGATTAATTACGGTTTAATGTTTTATAGAAGAAAAGTGTGTAGACATCGAATCGATTCTCAATTTGTGTTTTTTTTCCTCGCTAGTTTTCGCAAAGCGATAATTTAAATAGTTTTTCGACTCGAAAAGCTTAAAAAAGCGAATGATTTTTTGAAATTTTTTTAGGTTGTAAAACAACTGAAAACTAATCTTTTCTCACCAAAACTTAGTGAAAGTGAGTGTAGAGATTAAATATTACATAAATTCTGCAACTGATTATTAATGTTTCCTCGTCGAGCTTTTCCCACTCACTCTTCGTGCACTTAAATATGTTTTGCTTTCATATCAAAATATATGAATAGAGAGAGAGAGAGAGAGAGAGGAAAGATGAAAAACATTTGAAAAAGATTTATTGTCGAATGCGGAAGCAAAAGCAAAAATCACTTTTTAATTGTAATTCTCTGAATCATTTAAAAGCATTAGAATAATGAGAAAATTTAGAGAGAGTAATGCACAATATTTTACATCCTCAAGCTGCGTTCAAACCTAAAACTGCGTATTTTCATTTGTTTCTTCAATTCATGAATAAATGATAGTGAGACGAAATAAAGCAAAATACAAGTGAGCATTTTGTCTAGATAATAAAATGCGGATGAAATATGATTGTTGACGAAAACTAATTTCACTCGCTCATAATTTGTTACCATAAAACTTTTTTTGCTTTCTTGCTCTCTTTCGCTCGCTCGCTCTCTCTCTCTCTCTCATTCTTTCTTTTCAGCCTCTTGTTTTGAACGCAAACACAGATATATCACATTATCCGCTGCCATTATTAGCGACCATGTCGCCGAAAGCATTCATTTCCTCACTTATATCGATTTTTCAATGCAATATTCAGCGACGAAATGTTCTACACACACATACATGACAATACATCAGAATATTCGTCGCGATAAGAACGAGTCAAAATACAACGCTTTACATAAATGCAATTTAAAATGATAGCAAAAGAAAAATGAATTTCAAAAGCGAATATTGCGACGACGAACTGTCACAATGCGTCTGCTTTATTTCTACTTAGCGTGCTCACTTTCGACCTTTTTTACCTACCATGCACATTTCATGAACATTGTTCAGTTGATGAAAAAGTTAATGAGAAGGCGTGTGATATGTGCATTTTGAATTAATGTTTGTGCCAGAATAAAAAATTTTCATACAAACCCTTTGGAGACTTTTTTTAAGACAATGACCGATGTATTTAAATAAAATGGTTTTAAAATTGTAAATACAATTACTGTAATATAGCAATGAAACTCTTTTCTCACAATGTTTATAAGACGTACAGACGAAAAAAAATTGACAAATAACTTCCGCTTTAAGGGTAGTACTTAAATTTTTGTATTCTAAAAAATCTATTCGCGGATAAAAGCAAACGATAAATGCTGGCGATTGTCATAAAACTTCATAAAGCTTAAGCCGAAAAAGTTTAATTTCTTGAAAATATATTTTTCAATTGAGAAAACTTTGAATTGAATTTAAATCGCTTTCCAATGAACTTTTTTATTTTGTTAAATTGAATATGCAAATGTGCTTAAGGATTTTTACAGCTTAAAAAAATTATGACAAATTCAAAGCAATTTACGTAAAAAAGATATCAAAATGAGTATTAACTACAAAAGTAAAAAATTAAATGAAAAAAGCAGAGAATAAAGCGTCTTGAATGAACTACAGCTTCTTTACTTTTTATATTATTATGCTCATTTATAACATTAAAAATTATCTTAATAATTAATTGATCGTCTTGAGCAAAGTAATAAGTTTGAGCATTAATCTTTCTTTGTCAGAGGTAATTGAGACCAGTGATTAAGTGAATAAATTAAAAATGTGAGAAGAATAATAAAAGAAAGTTCTTAATGTTACAAATACTAAAACAAAAATAAAAAATTTAACATTAGCATAAGTAAAAATGTTAATTTTCTCACGTGCCTGTGATTTTTTTTTTATAGAAATTCTTCGTTTAGCTGGTAATGCGCTTCCTCAACTTAAAAATTATTTCCCTTATTTAACTTAACTCATCAAAGAAATTTCTTATTAAATTACTGTTATTACCATTATTACCGAGCAAAATGGTAAGTCATTTTTTTTTCTATCCGGCGCGAATTGCTGGCTTTAATATAAGTGCGTATGCGAGAAACAACATCTGTAAAGTTCACCGAAGCTTGAATAGATAGCAATTTCTTTGTTAAATCAAATTTCACAAACTAAAAAAGGCAAATGAAATCGAGGAAAAATTGGAGCTGAAACGACATAAATTTACTACCATTTAATCAATTTTCTCAATTAAGAACGGATGTGATAAAGTGATCACAAAAGAATGCAATTTGCCAAATGATAGCAATAAACTCATATCATCGATAATTGAGTGACTGTTTTTGTTGTTTTTTTTTCTCATGAAAGGCAAAAAACTTCGGAAGCTCTTGTTCGCACGGTTGAAATGATTGATTTTATTCATTTTCACTTTTTGTTAAGTAATCTGAAGCGATTTTCTCAAAAAAGATTAACATTAAGCTTAATGGAAAAGCTACCTTCATGTGAACACTATTTTCAGCAAGTTTGTCTATGTCAATTGTGAAGAAAAGTTTTTTTGCTGAACAAATAAAAGAAAATCGATCAATTATAGTTAGGAATCAACGTTGAACAATTGCTCTTAAAGTGACAACAATCAAAACAAAGAGAACAAAATAACATGGAATTTTCAATAGGAAAAATTTTGAGCAATTTTTACAATGGAACAACGTTTTTTCATTTGAACATTGACTTGACAAATCGAAAAGCGCTTCAGGGCTGAAATAGTTTACGCAGATTTGGCGAATTTAAAAAAATAAAATAAAATTTTGATGATAAAAAATGTTCTTAAAAAAAATCGCAAGAAGAGCGCCGAACTTATTTTTCTATAAGGATTATCATGTTGAAATGAATAAAATCTGTGCAATTTAAAGTCAGGCTAACAAGAACTCGACAAACAAAATAGAAATCGTTGAAGTACCCGCTTCTTTCAATCTATAAAGTATCAACAATGTGAAAGTATTTGTAAACTCTTTTCAAAAGTTTGAAAGTTTACTTATGAAATGGATGCAGAAATCTAAAATTAGTTTTGATTTTTTTTTTTGTATTCGAAAGAAAAAAATTGCTATCGATGAAATTTAAAACTTTTTTAAAAATTAAAACATCAATCAATGATGTTAGTTGCTTGTGAAAAAGCACAAAAATAACTTTTAAAATATGTAAAATTCACTTAAAAAGTTTGTTCAAATATTAGCTTTAATTTGTAAAAATGTTAATCAACTCTGTTTGAATTTTGCGTTATGATAACATTTTGAATTTCAAAAAAGAAAAGCTTCATAAAATTTTAATTTTTACATTTTAAAACAGGGCTTGTCAATCTTGATTAATGAGCAGAATTTTTCTTGCTTTTATTCTTCTTCGTTCCACACGAAACACACATCAAAATAAATGAATGACCGTATATAGTAGTGGCATAGCTGTTTCGTGTATGTGTGTGTATAGTTTCGTCGAACAAAGATTTAATGAGGCGCAATCAGTAAACACGCGGTGACAATGGTGTTTCTATTGTGCAAAGCGTTTGATAGTAACAAAAGAAGCAAAAAAATTTTCACGCGTCGCTCAAATTTCTAACCCAGCGAGATAAATATCGATGCTTTCGATCTCAGTTACTCTCTCTCTCTGTTCTTCGTCTTCATTTTCTTCTTCCTCATCACTGCCACTGTTTTCTTCTATTCACTCGCTGTCCATTTTTTTTCAAACAAAAACCGATTGAAATAGAGTCTTGAATGCAAACTACAAGCAGAGAACAAGCGAAAGGAAACAGGAAATTGGTTTAAATTACAGTGGAAGCGAGAGAATAGAAACAAAAAATTAATTAAACCTTTTGCAATTAAGGCATATCTATTGCGAATAGGACGTAATTATAATTTTCTAGTTGCAGTAAATTAAAAGTTTTTTATTTTATTCTGCTTAGGCATTTCTATATTATAATTTTGAATGCATTCACTCATTTCGTTTCATTCATTCGTAATTAAATTTTTTTCTATGTAGTTTGTATATATATGCATTCAGAAATTCATTGAAAGTTAAATGAATCGCTGTCGAGAATAAATAAAAATGAAAGCATAGCGAGAGCATCGATCAAAAGCAATGAAATTTTTGTGTTCTAGCTTCTCGCTCGCAAAACACGACGTATTCGTAATTACTGCTTCTGCCAGATTTCGGTTTTCTTATTGAAATTGGTCGTAGCGTGAACAAATTTTGACCGCTAGTTCTCACTCTCTCTCTTTCTCTCTCTCACTCTCTGCCTTTTCCACATTGACTTTGCTCATACAAGCATTGGAGCAAAAAAGTGATCGAGTGTAATAAGACTTTTTGATTGAATACGATCACGTTTTTGTTTGAATCGACTGTAGCCGACAAAGAAGTGTAATCTCCTAGTGAGCTTTTCGTTTCACGCTCACAAAAGCATTTATGCATCGTGTCGAAAAATGTCTCAAACTCCTTTTCGCTCACAGTTTCGCACGAAGTATACTCACTGCATACACATTGCAACATCCATACATATGTGGTGTAGACAGATATAAACTCTAAAAGTGGACAAAATGTGTGCGAGAATCGATTCTCGTGTATTAAATTGCATAGTAACGCTTGAAAGCTTTTCGAGAGGGACAAAAATTTTGAGCATTGAATGAAATTTGAGTCGAATTCAATTTTCGATGCGCTCAAAAAAAGGACACGCTTTCAAGCTTATGAGTTATGACGTTGGCGAAAAACACCGAAATAGTTGCGCTTTAACTTTTCGTAAATCTATTTTGATTTTTTGACATCGTGAAAATTTCATAAGCGAAATTCAATTGAATAAATTCCAATGGATGAATAAGTTTTGCAGTAGCGAAATTTAAATCTCTTTTTCTCTCCTTTCAAAGTAAAGAATTTTGCGGAAAATAGAATTTTTAAAAAAAAACTTCAAGATCGAAGAAAGCTAAAGTAATAAAATAAGTAGAGCGAAAATTATTAGTTTAATGATGCTTTTACTCATCTCTTGGGTTTTACTAAAAAAAAGGATATAACATGTCAAGAAAAAAATCTACTAGTTCTCTTTCAAACAATTTTTAGCTAGCACAGAAATTGAAACTAAATCAAGTGTCACTTACATTATTGTAATCATAGGTGCGAAGAAATGAGCTCGAAAAGATTTATTCTCGTGCGAACTTAATAAGTAATCTGGGGCAAAAAATTTTGTTCGTATGAATGCTTTCTTGCTTCTCAACTGATTATTTAGGGTTTGTTTTAAGTGAAATATCATTTATAAACATGACTATTTTATCAGTAGAACCTCGTTTTTTATGAACCACTTTTTGTGTGAAAAATGCTCATTAAAACGAGGAGTTCATAAAGATGAGATATTGGCTGTATTTGTTTTGAGTGTAAAACGGCTTAAAAGCGATTTTTCTAGTACATATCATATTCAGACTACTAATATGATAAAACACTTGAATAATAATTTCATTATAAATTCAAAACTCATATAATGATATGAAAAATAGCAAAGCATCGAACTACTGTATAATGTAAAAAGTTCATGTATCAAACAGCAAAGAGCTTCATTGTTCAAAATTAATAATTCATAAAATGAATCAAATATATTCTTAAAATACGTTAAGCTTGTAACAAACTTTTCTTAAAAATTTTTCAGTCGAAGTATAGGAGTAATATTTGAACGAGATAATGCCAAAAATTACATTTGTGAATTTTTAGATTTTGGTCTACATCTCGAAAAAGGTTATGTTCAGGCGTCTGAAATCTTCATAAATAAACTTTACGCATCAAATTACCCCTGAGAAGGTATTTTTCGAATAATTTTGATGGAACCTTTTTCCTATACCTCGACCCCTTTTTCGAAACATTTTCATTCATCAAACTAAAAATATGGCGCATTTTTAGAGATCATAAAATGGATTTTTGGATCGATAAATGTTATTACATACTTTTTGAATATTTTGAAATTTAAAACTTTTGTATTAAACGAATGTATTATGTTTAAGAATCTAATTATGAACGTATTATGTTCTTTCAAAAAGAGGCTTAAACTCATTAAATGCGAATGCTCTGTTCTCTTTAAAATATTGTTTAAATGATCAAGTTTCATCATGATTTCGAAGTATTTTCAATTGAAAACGATCAAGTTGTTTACACTGGAGTAAAAGTTTCAATTGAGATTGAAAGAGCAAGTTTGATGAAATTTTTAATTTGAGAAGTTAAATTCATCATTAGAGATGTGATTTTTGGGTGGTTAAAAAATGCAAATTCGGTCGGAAAATCGGCAGTTAAAATAAGCAAAATCGGTAAGTGAATAGGAATTTATCAAATTAAACATCTAAAATAGAATTTTGTTGATCTAACAAATCTCTTGCAAGATAATTTTATTTAATATTTTCTTTAGTAAGCTTATGACTGATTTTTGAAAAAGCTCCAAATTTTTATAGGCTTTGATTTATTTGCGAAGATTTAGAATTGGCAAAGAAAGTCAGATGATAGTGATTTTTGTGAATAGTTATAAAGAAAAATGTAAAATGAAATAAATTTGAATCGTTTTACCCGATAAACTATATGAAAAATCGATTAATCAAAAAATTTGTAAAATAGCAAAATATTTTTTCTCGAAAAAAACAAAGCGACATTTGAGAAATGTCAGAAGAATTTGTTTCGATTTTTGCACCGTCCATTTTAACTGTTTTTAAATTTAAAAACTTGAAGATCTTTTTTTCATTGTTTGACGTCATTAATTTAATTCTCGATTTAAAACATAATTCGACATTCTACCGAAAAATCACATCTCTATTCATCATTAAATAAACACAAAGAACTAATTTTGTTTTACATTTGATTCATTAGATCTTAATGTGAACAAAAATTAAATTTACATGTTCAGATCGGTTGAGATTTAGCTCGTAATCGAAAACAAACTTTTCGCCATTGACTTAATCTTAAAGTTTGCACGCGAATAACTTTTTTCACTTACAAAATTCTCACTTATGAGGGGGCATTTCTTAATAAACATGAAGTTCTATTTGCATCTCAAGTTTCATTTAAATCGAGATCTAGCACGAAAGACACTTTCCTTGTTAGTATATTTTTAATGATAACATTAAGAAATGATTAAAAAAGTAGAAGAGCAAAGTAGCGAAATTACGTGAAATTAAAAGATTTGGTAACACTTAATATTCACAACTTGTCGCTTCGCTCTAATCGAGTTCGACACAAGCATATGCTTTAAAGTCTTTTTAAATATTTTAGCGTAAAAATTTTTAAAAATTCATTTAATTTATAGTAAAAGTGAATTTTTTACTTTTATAACTTCGTAACTTTGACACCCTGTATCATGTGCAAATCGAAGAGGTGACCGCTATAACTTTGCACTCAAACGTAATTCGATAACTTCTTTAATTTCATCTTATGTTTTTTTTTATTGATTGAACAAGTGTGTCCTTTGTTTGTTATGCATGTAATTTGCGAATGATAAGATTAATTTTTTGTGAAAGGATAATAAAATTAGCAAAAAATTTCATTTGTAACTGTAAAGTGAATTTTAGCGAAGATTCAACATTCCGCATACATTTTCTATTTTCCTGGATTGAATTTAATTTGAAAGCAAGTGTCTCAAACAAAAATTCATTGTAACATTTTTCACTTAAATTAAATACAATTGAGCGCAAATGCGATGATGCGTTTGACAAAGTTCAATGATTTCTGTCACAATTTCTTTGTTGAATTGGTACATATAAATACCACAGCATAATTTCATGCAACATTAAAAGTTCCTAATTTTAGGAGCAAAATTCGAATAAATTGAGCAATTAAAAGTGTGAAAACAGAAAATTAATCAAAATCGTGCGATGAATGTAAATTAAATGCCCACTAATCTATGATTAAATTTAGATTTTCAAAATTCGGTGTTAAATTATGTCGACAAATTACTTTTTCACCATAATTTTCTGAAACTCATTCGCATAATACTGGAAATCAAAACAATTCTGAACTTGTAAAATCATAAAAATTTGAAAAATTGTTAAATTTCACGATTTGCATTCTCTTGTTTTGCCAGCACTAATTTTCTTGTGCAATGTTTTAAATTATGAATTCATCTTTAAAATCCAGCTTTTAAAGATTTTATAAATAACACGAACTCGAATTTCGATGTTTTCGATTTTATGTACTTTAGTTTTTTTATTAATCCTTTAATGGATGATTTTATTCAGTGTTCTTCAAATCTTTTCAAAAACAAACGTCGCTTCGAAAGCGATTATCTTCAAAGCTTTTTGTTCACCTTAAGGTTACAAAGTTTCTTTCTGATCTGAACGTTTTTTTCACCATATTCGCGATAAAATCGAAACATTTAAAATAACATTAAGTTAACAACGAACTAATCCAAAAGAAGCCGTCGTGATGTAATTACAAACTAAGCGATCTCTCAAAATGTTTTATCTCCAAGTCAATTCGAAAGCGAAAACGTGATCTGATTCCGCACTTGTGTAGCACTCGAATTTATAAGAAAGATCATTTGAGAAGAATAAAAACATGTTCTTACCTTGAGCGATTTCTATCGACTTTACAAAAAATCGAAAGATTTTGGTTTGATCTTGTCATTAGAGCAACTTTGAAAATTCCATTTTATTTCACCGGCCTTTTATTTCAGTAAAAATCTCTGATCTCATTTAATTCTTAAAAAAGTTATTTAGAAAATTATTAATGAATTGTATTATTGAGAAAAATTTAATTTCAAGCATGTCTTTTGCATTCATGTGCATATGTGTTCGTTACTTTCTTTTTTGTTTGCATTATCTTCATTAAAACTTTAACATAAAACGAAAAACCTAGTGGACGTGAATGTTCTTGATATTTTAACCTCCTTTTGTTCTCAAAAAATTATATTCACTAAATACTCACAGCAATTGTGAAATGTTCTTGATATGTCATTTAATTCTAATCGCAAAGCCATTGGCCATATTTTAGGCTAATGTTAAAGCAAATCCAATGAGGGTACAATTAAACGGTCGATTGTGCATAAAATCGGCACAATGAATGGATAATTAAGTCTTCGCAGATTAAAGAAGTTACAAATGAGATCAAAAAAGATAATCGCTTAACTTCATTTAATTGATCATTAGCAAACTCGAAATCATTCATGAACGATAAACGCAGATTATAATTTGAAAATAGCCGAGAAAAAAACTTCTTTTGTTTCATTTTGAAATTTCTATTTTAATATAAGCACAAATGATTTTTTTTCAAATTTCGAAATTAATTTTCAATTTTAATGTTAACATGATATTAAAAAATTGGATGCTCTTCGAAAACAACCAACTAAATAACATCATTTGAAACAATTTTGTCTTGTTACGTTTAACTAACTTGAAAGTTAAGCTAAACTTCGCGAATTTATGCAAATTTTTTTTCCGAATAGCGAGTTTTTTTTGCAAACATCAAAGAAACTTTTAAATTTTTACACAAGAATAGTGATAAAATGAAGATGAAAAAATCCAACTGAAAGCAACAGCTTTTCTCTAAGATTAATAAAACGAATCGCATATTTGAAATTTATATTATGTCATGATAACGTTCTGTTCACTTTCACTCTGTTCTGTTCGGATCTAGACTTCTTTTTTGAAAATCACAAATGAAGAAAAAAATTATTTTAATAATATTTTTCACTGATAATGGAAAGTAAACGTTTTTGAATGAAATTTTTCGCCGAAATAAATGACAATAGACATCGCTAACAAAGAGAAATATTTTCTCATTAGCATAAAAAAAAATTAGACACAAAAAACGTTTGATGAAATTCTTGACTGTGATAATGTTTGATGAAAAGAAAAACGAATGTGAAATAAGTTGAATAGCTCTAAGGCACAAAAGATAGAATTCATTAAGCTTAAATAGTCGCAGGCAAAAGTTTTTAAAAGCGTTCTAATTCATAATTCATCCAAATAAATAAAATCGTTCGATATTCAAACAATTTCAAAGAATTAATTAAGCTCATTAACATTTGTTTTTTCTTCTTCTACTGTAACCTCTAAACTTTTGTTTATCGTCATGAACTTTGTGTTTTTGATTTTGAAGCTTTTGATCGTCACTTTTGTTTTTCCGCTCTTTAAATCTCGTGAAAAGAATTTAACAGCGATAAGAGTCAGCGACCCTTTTTCGAGCCACGCTGATTTCCAATTGATGATTTTTTTTTCATTTTACTCGCTGTAAATGTTTAATACATGACACATTGCTCTGAAACTTATGAGAAATAATAATACGTTATGGTTAAAAAAGCTAAAAAACAGAATAATTTTTGTCATTAGACTTGAACGTGCTGAAGATAATGATGCTCGATATGTTTCTCTGTTTAACACTATTTTTTTGCTCAATTAATTTTTAATAAAAGCGCTGCTCAAACTGTAGAAATATTGAACGCATTTATTCTTTTGAATATTTCTGGTGTGTTCAAAATTAACAAATTAAATTATAAAATTTCATACGACCTAATTAGTTTTAATATATTCACTCAAATAAATAGAAAATTTTCATCTAAGCTGCAATTTTAAGAATATTTTTCCGATTTTGTATTTTGTAAATTTAATTCGAGCTTATTTAATCTAATCATATTCATCTAAAAAATATTGAAATAATGTTCACGGATGAATTAATGCTTTTTCTAAATAAATCTTTACGCTGATTTGCTGATTTAGCCGATTGTAGTGATAAAATTGACGTTTTAATGGTGATCGCTCGAGAGAAGTTAGCTTTCGCAGAAATCAAATTGTTTTTAACCAAAATCTTAAACATAAATAAAATTTGGCGACGAAAAGTCTTTATTTTGGTTTCTCGTCGGCTCGTCTCTATTTTTATTACGCGTAAATCAAAATGCATTTGCTGTCTCTCTCTCTCGAGCTGATTAAACGAATGTCGCCTAAATAACTGTTCTGATACAGACAATAAAAAAATTTAATTGAAAATTTAACGATAGAAAAAATCAATATCCGTTTTGTATTTGTGCATGATCTCGTTGAATTTCATTCGAAAACATAACAAGATTTTTATAATGCTATGCTCATAAATGATAAATATTTGAAAATGAGCTCTTCTGTCATTTACATGACAGCGTTGAAAATTAAATTAACTTGAGCAAATAACACTTCAGCAAACATTCTGCTAAATTTTAATGAAAATTCACTCAAAATTTCATTTAAATAATATTCAACTTTGAAAAATGATCACATAGGAAATTGAATTGATTTTTTATTCTCGATTCTTTATCTTAACTAACGCAAAACAAATTCGTTTAATCTCGCAATTCAATGTGCTGACATTTTTATTTAATTTATTCGTCATTAAATCGAGTCTCTCTTTCGTCTCCGTCTTCGTTGTCACCAATTGATCTAAAGCAGCGTTACAATCTATAAACACGAGCATTTCGAATACAAGCAAATAGCAGTGGAAGAAAGCAGCCAAAATTGATAACTTCACACTTTGAAGCGCGCAATGCTCGGGATGTAAAAAATGAGAGCATTTGGTTCTCCAAAAAAAATACAATTGCAACGTAAAAAAGCAGCCAATTTTTATCACTTTACTTTAGCTTGAAAATGTTAGCAATTTAAACAGTACTTTTATTTAATGCATTGCAATTTGTAGCTTATTTTTATAAACTATTGCGGCGAGACTTTTAGCCCAATCGATTATTACGTTTGTTCTTTTCAAAAATTTTCTTTTTCTGTCATCATTTCAATAAAGAAATGATAGCTATCAATGCGAAATAAATTGAATACTTAAATTTAAAATTGTAAAGATAATTTTCTTGAAAAGCTCAATTTGCTATCGTTTAATGACGATATTCAAAATACTATTAAAATTAATTAGCAATTAATTTTTTCTTTCAAATCTCGATGAAAACATTATAAGTTGACGATTTACTATAGTTAAATAAATTATCAAAAGTTGTAAATTTTGTTACATCACATACATGCATACATCACATTTTGTTACATGATTACTTTTTGGCTGTGAGCAGCTAATTTTCGACAAAAACAGACTTTGAATGTAAATTTGTAAAGTTGTCATTTGTTAAAAGCATGGGAATCTTTACGCTCTAGGCGCATAAAAAAGATTCTTCCTCAAATTCATTTTAAAATTAAATTATTTTGTCTTTTTCAATTCGTTTCAATTAATTATTAATGATGGGTGTGTCTACGCGCTTGTATAGAAGAAAGACAATAATTTCACCCATGCATAGAGATTGTAACAATTAAATTTATGGTCATATCACTATGTTGTCTTTCTTACTCAAAACTTGAATTTTTAATGAATTAGACAACATACATGGCCACGGCTGTACATTCGTCACCGACAAAATCTTTTCACCTTACTTTAAACTGGCATACTACAAAGCAATAGAGTTAAAGATTTTAAACATAATGAGCAAATTAATAGAACACTCATATCCAGAAAAAATCGTTCAATTTGTTGTCTTGAAGCGTGTTTTAAGTAAACTAAAAGATTTTTTGGATACAGTGTGCTGCTAATTCAACAAAACATTGCTGTAGGCTTTCAAGCAATGCTCGCTTCCGAATGTTTTGAAAATATTTATATAAAAAGAATGATAAAAATTATCAAATTTAAGATTTTTCAATTAAAATTTGACTAAAAAACGTTCGACTTTTTCAAAATGAGTTCAAATCAAAGGAAACAAT